>BQNB010098030.1:0-22577 GCA_026074375.1 Tanacetum coccineum | reverse complement strand
TTAGAATCTTTAAATCCAAATTTCTTAAGCATTTCTTTAATATATTTAGATTGATTAAAGAAAATTTTGTCTTCCGTTTGTTTAATTTGTAATCCAAGGAAGAAGATAAGTTCACCCATCATGATCATCTCGAACTCGTCATGAATGATTTTGGCAAATTCATCACACATGTCTTGACTAGTCAAATCAAATATAATGTCATCGACATATATTTAAACAATGATAAGATTTGAACTTTTCTTCTTTGTAAAAAGCGTGTTATCTACCATTCCCATTTTATATTCATGTTTAATAAGAAAAGATTTTAATATATCATACCAAGCTTTAGGAGCTTGCTTAAGACCATATAAAACTTTCTTAAGTTTATAAACATGATTTGGTTTCTCAAAGTCAATGAACCCCGAAGGTTGTGCCACGTATACCTCCTCATTGACAAAATCATTCAGGAATGCCCTTTTTACATCCATTTGGAATAGCTTAAATTCTAAAGCACAAGCATAATCTAATAGTATCCTAATGGACTCAAGTCTAGCAACTGGGGCATAAGTTTCATCATAATCGATGCCCTATTGTTGATTATAGCCTTGAGCAACTAACCTAGCCTTAGTTTAAGAAACGATACCGTTCTCGTCTAACTTATTTCTAAACACCTACTTAGTTCCTATGATTGCCATATTCCTAGGTTGTAGAACTAACTCCCAAACGTCATTAGCAATGAATTGATTTAATTCATCTTATATAGCAATTATCCAACTTTCATCCGTTAAGGCTTCATTCACATTCTTAGGTTCTATAGTTGATATAAAACAAAAGAAGTTACTTTGGTTTTGGGCTTGTGACCTAAGGGTTCTTTGGTTAAGGTTTCCTTCAACATTTTCTAATGGATGGTTCCTAGATTCTTAATATTGACTATTTCATCAATCTCTAAAGTTTCATCCTCAATGTCATTTTCTAAGTTTTTCTTTTCGGTAACCTTAATAGCTTCTTCTTCATCTAAGTCATCATCCACCAAGGGTGATGTCTTAGAGGGTGGAGGAGTTTCATCGAATGTCACGTTGAGTGATTCTTCGATTTTCCTAGTGTGTTTATTAAGAATGATGTAGGCTTTACTATTTTAGGAGTAACCTAAAATACACCTTCGTATGAATTTGGGTTAAACTTGGTAAGGTAGTCTTTAGTGTTTAAAATGAAGCACTTGCTTCTAAACACTCTAAAGTAATCAAGATTAGGTTTCCTACCTCTCAAAAGTTCATAAGGTGTTTTTCCTAGAATGGCTCTAATTAGGATTCGGTTGAGAATGTATGTTGAAGTATCTACGACGTTACACCAAAACTTTTGTGGTAACGATTGCTCATTCAACATAGTCCTACTCATTTCTTAAAGTGTCCTATTTTTCCTTTCAACCACGCCATTTGATTGAGGAGTGCGTGGAGCCGAGAAGTTATGTGTAATTCCATTGGCATTACAAAACTCTCTCTAAATTGCACCTCATTATTAAATTCCCTATCGTGGTCGGTTCTTATTGACACTATTGTACATCCTAATTGGTTTTGAATTTTCTTACTAAATATTTTGAATTGATCAAAGGCTTCGGTTTTATCCTTAAGGAATCTAGTCTAAGTATACCTAGAGTAGTCATCTACTATGACTAAGGTGTAGCGGTTTCCTCCGTAACTCCGTACGGCGGATGGACCGAAGAGATCCATATGAAGGAGTTCTAAGCATCTAGTCGTTGAGACCATATTCTTAGCTTTGTGACTAGCGTGAGCTCGTTTTCTAATTTTTTAAGCATCACAAAAATGTTGATCAAACTTAAGCTTAGGTAAGTTTCTAACTAAATCCTTAGATGCTAACGATTAAATGAGACACATATTAGCGTGACCTAATCTCCTATGCCACAGTGTGGAGTTTTCATCAATCGTTGCAAGACAAATTTTGTCTTTTAGCTTATTTCCTAATTTCATCACATATAAGCCTTTCTTCCTAATACCTCTATCTATGACTTTACCATCCTTAGTGATTTCTCTATTCAGTTAAAAAAAAGTTACTTACAATTATTGTAACATATTTGTCCTATACTTAGCAAATTAAATCCTAAGTTATCAACATGTTCTACATTATCTATATTGAGAGAGTCATTAGAAATCGTACCTTTGCCAATGATGTTACCACGAAGATTGCTACCAAAAATGACATTACCTCCACTGTATTCCTTGTAAGTGGAGAAGAGCTTTCGGTTGCACTGTCATATGTTTGGAGCATCTGCTATCCTTAATCCATCCGTCGGGCTCCAAGTCGACTCCATGGCATATCTATTTATATAAGACAATAACTCAAACATTTGGTCCCAATATATCACTGGGGTCCAAAGTTGTTAGTGCCAAACATCCCTTGCATTGATGCAATTGGTTGGGATTATGAGAATGGGAAGACAACATTTCCATGCAATGTAACTTTGACATGGAAAGTTGTTCCAACTTTTCGGGAAAGCGATGGAGGTTGTTTTGTCGACCAATCGTGTCTTTTTGGTGGTTTGTTTTCAGGACGAGAATATTTATTATCGACTCTTCTACGGAGGTGGAGTTTTTGGATCTAAAATTAGGTTTAGAAAATCTAACTCTGGGTTTTAACAATGGCTTATAAAATTGTTTAACTTCATTGTCACTAGCAACGTGAAGTTTGCCCTTGTTTACAATTATGTGTTTTGGTCTATGACCCAAAAAGGATTTTTGAAAAGACACAGTTTTCTCAAATCCAGACGTTACTGGTGGTGGTCCCATATTTATTTTGCGGGCCGCCTGGTCATTTAGGGGGCCGCCCATATTTATGGGACCTCCATCAGAATACGCCTTTTTCTGAGATTTCAATGAATTAAACCCTAAACTTAATTTATCACCGGAGGGTTTTTGATTACTTAACATTTCATTAAAGCAATTGTATACTCTTTTAAATTTGTTTAATCTCTGTAGTTCATCTTTGCAGTTTTTCATTCTCAATTTCAAGTACATGACACTTTGCACAATCGAGATCAGCTCCCTTGTTTTTCTCGTGTGTGAACAATTTATCTTTTAATTCTTTAACCTCATTTTCTAGACTATTTCTAGTAGCTTTTAACTTTTTGTTTTTAGTGATTATCTTTAGACTCATTTTGCATAACTTAACATATTCGTTGTCTAAAGCTGTATCATCAATTGATGAGTTTTTATCACTAAAGTAAGATGATTCGGAACATACCTCACTTGATGCGTGAGCTACAAGACACGTTTCATCTTTGACCTTTTCATCATCTTCTTCAATGCTATCGCTCCAAGAACCTCCAACAAATGCTCTTTGGTTCTTGTCTCTCGGTGGCTTTGGACATTCTCAAATAAGATGATTTGGATCTCCGCATCTAAAGCACTTCCCTTCACTTTTGCTGTTTTTGTCGTCTCAGCTTCTTTGAAAGGTCTTTTTATCGTTCCAAGGTTGTCTTACGAATCTACCTCTTCTCTTAAAGAACTTCTAGAAGTCTCTTACCGCCATGGCGTACTCTTCGTCTTCACTACCGGAAGTCGAACACTCTTCATCACTAGATTCTTTCTTAGCCTTTAAAGCAAGAGATTTCTTAAACTTTTGCTTTGGCACTATCAGAATCTTTTTGATGATCATCTCATGACTTTGAGGTGTCCATATGAGTCATCAAGGAGATTAGTGATGTTAAGTTCTTATCGATTTCAATCATCGTGACCTTTGCTCCCCATTTAGGATGTAGAGCATAAGATAACTTCCTTACGTAGTTCTTACTAGAATAACCTTCATCAAGAGCTTTAAGACTAGTAATAATCGTATTAAATCTAGCAAATGCACTATCTATAAATTCGTCTTCGGAAATGACGAATTGTTCATATTGTTGAACCAAAAGGTCGATTTTATTATCTTTGACTTGGCTATTACCTTGGTGGGTGATTAACAAAATTTTCAAAATTTCTTTTGCCGTATTACACATGAAAATTCTTTCATATTCTTTTCTAGGCAAAGCATTGTAAATAACCATTTTAGCTTTATCTATTTTTCCGCAAGCTTTCTTTTAAGAATCATGGTTTTGTTTTTCAAGGGATAACCTCATCTCATTTGGTTTTCCGATTTTGTATAAATGTTGTAAAATCACCATTGGTTATAAACAGTGCCAAAGATCTAGATCTATTGATTAAAACATATGTCACGAATCTATTTTTCCCAAATAAATAAAAAATCTATCGCTTTCAAAGAGTGGTGGTCCTTTTGCAATAGATTGCACTTCTAGATTATTTGACGGAATCATAGATCGATTCCAGCTTTAATATATAGTATATTTTAAATATCTTGAGTGCCTTGCTCTGATACCAAATATGGAAAACTAGAAGGGGGGAGGGTTGAATAGTTTACACGTTTGTTTTGCGTTTTAAAACTTTAGATTTCAAAAATATATAGATTCGAGTTATATGTTCAATCAAATCACAATATGAATAAGCAATAACTATCTAAACTAAAGTCAGGATAACACAATAATAATGTAACGAGATAAGGAAAGAACAACAAACCAAGACACTAAGATTTTATAGTGGTTCGGCTATGAAGCACCTCTTCGCCCTACTCCACTCCCCGATTATCCAAGTCGACATTTCACTATGTTAACAAGCTCTTTTAGCGGAGAAATTCCGTTAAACGTCGCTTACGTGATTTTTCTGACAATAAGCTAGATGTCGAGTCCTAATCGTAGCTAGAACCAATCTACCACTTCACTAGATATACACATCACAGTTATACACTTCGGATCTACACAATATTCTAATCACACAAATACACAAGATAAATACAATAGAGTTTTGGTACTTAGAAGAAAGGAGGATAGATCACTAATTAACACTTTGTTTTTTGACGAATACGAGTGTTCTTCTCTTGCACTTGGAATGAGAGGGCAGAATGATGAAGAAGATATTAGATCACTTGAAACAAGATCTAAGTATGTTAGTGATCAAGAGTTTTAGTGAGAAAAAGAAGTTTTAGATAGAGAAAGAAAAGACTGAAAAATTTCATGCAAAGAGGAACTATTTTATGCTGTGAATGGAGCAGTATTTATAGGCAGGGGATCCCAACGGCTCTTTGGGGGCGGTCCCTTATATATAAGGGGGCTGCCAGGCCTATAAGGGGGCCGCCGCCTAGACTCTGCTCCCTTTTTTGTCTTTTTGTGAGGAAGGTTGTATCTGGTGTAGAAGCTTCCATTTTGTCTAGTACGGATTGAAATGCTTTGCAAGACCTCTTCTAATCTTTTTCTCCTTTGAAAATCGACTCCCCCCCCCCCCCCCCCTTTTGTGGTTTAGTATCCTGTCTGCTATTCTGGGTATTATCTCTTCCATAGAGTAATCCTTTTTTCTGGCAATTTTTGGAAGGTTCTGTTATAGGAAGGTTTCTCGTTGGTCTTTTTGTCTTGCGTTTTGGGCCTTGTACGCGATTATGATTTTCGAGAATATGATTTAGCACACTTAAAACTCATTTTTGAGTTTTGTATTTATAGGGTCTGGAGTCGGTGTCGATACGGCGTATCCAAGGTATTGGATACGGCGTATTGGAGTTTCTTGGAGTAGGGACCACGTTTGATATCTTCCAGAATATTTTATTCCTATATAGCTTGAATACGGCGTATTGCCTTTCCTGGATACGACGTATTGGACTTGTTTCCTTTGTGGTCTTTGGTGAGTGCAGGCACGGATACGCCGTATCTTCCTTGATGGATACGGCGTATTGGTTGTTAGAATAGTAATCTTCAAAATATCTTCGTTTAAGCTCCAGAATGCGCGCCTTTTGCTAATATTCACCAAGTACTCCGTAATTACTGCAATTCTCAAATATAAACAATTAAGTAACAATTCTTTGCAATAATTATACAAAATGGGTTAATTACATGGGATAAATGATGCTATAAAATAGACGTTATTTGATGTCATCAACAACCCTCCGAGCCTATCCTTTTTCAAGGTTCTTGTAATTTTCTAGTTAAGCCAGACTGTAATGAAGTGCATTGTCACCTTAAACTAATCGATACACCTAAATCGCTTAGTACCTTATATGTACTCCGCTTTAGTACATTAATTGTTTTAACCCAAGTTAATTATTGAGTACACGGTTGCTAAGTCCTTATCCTTGTAAATACTATTTTGGGACGATTGAGATTCATGGTAGTATTCATCTTATGAATAATTGGGAAAGAAGTAATTTATTACCCCCGATAGAGCTCAATAAGCTCCATGTTATTTTGATCCACCTCAAATCGGGTCATTAGTTAGATTTTAAATAATCGATTATGTAAAAGCTCAAGTGTAGGGGTGTATCTATAAACCCCATGATGTATTATATGTTTAAGCAATGGTAGGGCAAAAGTGTACCAAGAAAAAATTATATATATAAAAAAAAGAGTATAAAAAACTGTATGGGCTACCATTTGCTTATGTTTATGTTCATATTAGAGTCGAGAAAAGAAAAAGAAAGAGATTGGTGTAGAGTTTTGTAGAGTTTGTATATCTTGTACGCGTCTTGGGTTAGCAACCCAAACCACGTGTATCTTATAATATAGCTAAACCCTCCATCCAAAATTCACCCAAAGTCACCACCCAAATACACCCCATCCGTTTCTGTTAATCTTATCTTACACTTACACCTCACAACCCTTTAAAAGACCTTTTTGAAAGTAATGAATAATGCTTACGCCTAGCGGTGGAGGTTTGATCCTTTACCAAGCCTATGGTAATTTATATGTTATGACAGGTAATGAGTGTTGATTTTCCATTTCCCTATTATGTTATAATTTATTATACACCCGAGTGAAAGAGAGAATCCATAACACTTATGTGAGGTGCTAGTATATACTTTTCGTGCTTTTGTTACGAGGTCTAGAAGGTTGTGTTATAAAATGACTTTCAAAGAGTAGGTTAAATGACCCTCGTATTGCTATTATTTAGGTTATTAAGCCTATTTTCTTGAGAATAAGCAAATCCCAAGTGTAGGGGTATTTGATGAGTTGTCATTTTATACACTATTTTAGGGTCATTTAACCTTTTAAATCATGCAAATATGCCCATATTACGTGCTTAATTATTTGTTTTCAGGTTTTTAGCACTTGGATAGCTTTTGGAGGAAATACACGTGACTTGGGCTCATTTGGAGAAGAAACGAACAAGATTACGGACCTACACTAAATCTCTTAAAGATTTTTAATACAGTGGGCTGGAGATGGAGTCAAGAATTTGGCGACGGCGTCAAGACGTGGCCGACTTAAAGGGGATCTAGAATCATCTGCATAATTAAAACCACAAAGCGACGTCGTCGCATCGATATCTCTATAAATATAAATCCGTTTTTAGGGTTTTAAGTATGTAACTTTGGGGATAACTTTGTATAACCCTAGAGAGACGAACCCTAGTCATTTTAGGAGCTTTATAGGTTGTTTTTAGGGCCTCAAAATCCTATTGTACTACCTTGAATCCATGTTTTAATCAAGTAAGGTTATTTATCATTAATCATTCAATATGTCTATGTGTTGTTTGATTGATTTATCTTGCTTTCTTTATAACATGTGAGGCTAAACCCTCCTTTGTATTTATCTATGATTGCCTGAAACTTATATTGTAGATCCTTTTGATGTTGCTTTTTGTTGATAAATGTGTGCATTAGGCTTTAGAAAATCAGCTCTTGTCTGTATCGTTGTTGTTATGTATAAGGAAACGCGAGTAGTGTAGAAAGGATACCATCGGTAACAGTCTTCATACTACCTTACCCTAAATATGGTTTATCCCTCTTAAGTTATTTCACATGTATTTAATATACTCTTAGGGGGCTTATAATAGTCTTCATACTACCTTACTTGTGCGTTGCCTTAACGGAATACTAAATAGATGGCAGGTTCGTGTAATCCGTTCATGACTAGGAAATACTTACATAGATCATCACAAGTGTAACAAAGCAACAGATCTAGGAGAAGCAATTTGAAGAGTAGTGCATGATTAGGTAAATACGTTTGCTTATCATAAAGTTATCACAAGTAGATTAGATTATAATTAGTTTAGTTATTAGTTAAACAAACTAACTTCTCAAACCATAGATTTACATGCTTTCCTATAAATATAAAAACACAAAAAAAATCTCTTCTCAACCTTTAGAATTTTGTTAGACCATGATCAAGCCTTCCCAACCTATTCCCCTAGAGAACGATAACAACCCTCGAGTCTTGCCTATACTACACTGCAACGATTAGGTACACTGCCTAGGGGATTGTAAAACTTCCTGTGAAGTCTTCGCAACCCTCACATCAATTTTTTAGCACCGCTGCGTGGGGAATAGTTAGGTTTCGATTATAGTTTAACTTAGTTTTACTCACTTGAATCCTTTCAAATGAGAATTTAATTTCGTTATATTAGCTTTCTTGTAGTCTATCTTTTTGTATTATCTATTTTGTAAAACTGTCACCATGACACGTAGCACCATTAAGAGGTTAACAAAACCTCTCAACGAACCCGAAAGAGAATTTTGAAAGCTTAGGAGAGCCGTCTGGCATCTATAACAAAACGAATCTCTAGCTATAGCCGGAAGAAACCTCTTTGATGATGAAGCATCCTCTTCCAACAACACTGGAACCAAACCATCGACCCCTCCCAAAACCTTACAAGAACATTCTGACCTTGATTCCTCCGGTTTTTAAAACCCAATCATCCGCCCAGCTAAACAGACAAGGAGAATCATTGACTCGCGCAACATCCTACTAATTCAAGGAACATGCACGTTCTAAGGATTAAAAAGCGAGGACCCGCTCCGTTATATCAAACACTACTTAAGTATCATTGATAACATACAAGCTGGAGGAGCGACAAGGGATACATCTAGACTGCGTTTCTTTCACTTCTCCCTAAAAGGAAAAGCCGCAACATGGTTTGGTAAAATACCCTCCACCCAAATTACGACATGGGATCAGCTCGTATCGCGATTCCTTGATTATTTCTTTCTAGCGAGATGTACCTCGTCCCTAAGTGATATGATCCTCCGATTCAGACAAGGGACTGGCGAATCTATCAAAAGCGCTTGGATCCGTTTCCAAAAAAATGGCTTCTGGTACAAACCTTTCACGATAATATATCTCCGGACCACCGTATGAAACTCGATTAATTCGCTCAATTCGGCTTCAACTCTCTCATCAAAGAGGAGAGGTGGAACCGAATTGAAGAATACATCCAATACCAAGACGATCTGAGGGACGACCTGTTACCATCCATGAACGTTTCTTCCATTTCGAAGGCAATGCAACCTACATTCATAGGGCATCTAAAAAGGGCCTGCAACCAAATCTCCTACCTCAAAACACCTACTCGATAGGTTGGGTTAAAAAACCCCTACCTAATTTGCGACTACTGTAAAGGATCCTACAAGGCCGATGAATGCAGGCAGAACAACCCAGACGAGCAGGTATACTTGTCTGAGGGAGACATTTACAATGATCTTTCCCTTTTGAGGTTCTATCAGAATGACGGCACCCCACCATGGGGGAATAACAAACATAAAGAAATAGGAGAGGATGGTCCCGAATAGGTTGTTAGAAGTAAGTTTGAAGACTAGCTCACCAACTTTATGCTCGAAAAGAAATCCCACACAAAGGGGATAGGAGAGATGCTTGACCAGCAGCATAAGGAAATGCATGAACAATTCTTAAAAATCCTCTCTGCAATTGGGAAAAGCGAAACTCTTAAACCTGAAGCACCAACTTCTTCCATAACAACTAGATCAGGAGTTAGCACTCGAGACCCCCCTTTCCTAACTCTTTCAAAACCGACACCTGTGAACCACATTGAAGGGGTAACCGAAAAGGAAGGACTTGGGGGGCGCAGAACCAAGCATTATACATAATGAAGATCATGCCCCCTTGCCATCCATTTTTTACCAACCCTCCAAGTCATCAAATATGTCCTTTCCATCCATAGTGAAGAAGCCGAAAAAGGATGACGAAGATGAGCGGCTTCTCTCAATCTTTAAATGGATTCATATCAATCTGTCATTCCTAGAAGCTATGATCCACATGCCAAATGGAGCCAAGGTCTTAAAGGATATACTTTCTCATAAGGAAAAACTTGAAAAAGTGACCTCCTCGGTAAAGCTTAGTGAGGAATGTTCCGCTATCATCCAAAGGAGTCTGCCCCAAAAAGAAGGAGACCTAGGAAGCTTCACACTGCCATGTCTTATCGGACCCCTGGTAGTAAAGAACGCCTTGGCTGATCTAGGGGAAAGTATCAATATCATGCCACACACTCTCTTTCGACGATTAGGGATTTCTAAACTAAAACCAACCAGAATGAGTATTTAACTGGCTGATCGATCTATCAAATACCCCATCGGGGTCTGCGAGAATCTATTGGTAAAAGTAAGTAAGTTCATCTTTCTAATTGATTTCATAGTTTTGGAAATGGACAAAGATAAGCTAGTCCCGATCATTTTGGGACGGCCCTTCCTCACCACAACAAGGGATGTAATTGACGTTCACGAAGGAAAGTTGAGTCTTAGAGTAGATAGTGAAACCGTCACCTTCAGCATTAGGAAATCCATGAAATCCAAACACTCCTGAGACGATGATCTTTATTGCACCGATCACACCATTAAGCTTGTCTAAGAACAATGGGTCGACACGGTCGATCATGATGGAAAATGGAATGAAGTAGAAGAAGAGGAAGATTCCAACGAAGTGCATGTAGTTTCCTTTTATCCTAGAATAGAGTCGGTCGAGCCACTCGAGTAGAAGGCCTTGGAAAATTGGTTGAAACCCTCAATCATCGAACCACCCAAACTAGATCTGAAGGAATTACCCGAACACCCAGTACGCTTTCCTCCAGGAAAACGACCAACTCCTAGTAGTCATCTCCTCCACATTATCTACCACCGAGAAAGCCAAGCTTCTTAAGGTTTTAAAGAATCATAAAGGGGCAATCGCCTGGAGTATCATGGACATAAAAGGGATCGACTCATCCTTCTATGCTCAAAAAATTCTCATGGAAGACGAGTTCAAACCAAGTGTCTAACCTCAAAGACGAGTAAACCCGAACATCAATGAGGTAGTAAAGAAGGAAGTCATAAAGCTCCTTAACGCAGGATTAATCTACCCACATCCTCTGAATAGTTTGGGTGAGTCCTGTCCAGGTTGTTCCAAAGAAGGGAGGAATGACCGTAGTGAAGAATGAGAAAAACAAGCTCATCTCGCAAAGGACGGTCACGGGATGGCGCGTATGTATCGACTATTGTAAATTAAATAACGCAACTCAAAAATACCACTTTTCACTTTTATTTATCGATTAGATGCTTGAACGCCTAGCAGGTTATGAATACTACTGCTTCCTAGATGGATTTTTAGGGTATTTCCATATTCCTATTGCTCCAGAGGATCAGGAGAAAACCACATTCACCTGCCCTTACAGAACCTTCGCATACAAACGAATGCCTTTCGGATTATGCAATGCTCCAGCACCTTTTAGCGTTGTATGATAGCCATATTCCAGGAACTTATCGAGGATAGCATGGAGGTATCTATAGACGATTTCTTTGTCTTCGGTAGTTCCTTCGACCACTACTTAAAAAACCTTGAAAAGATGCTGAAAAGGTGTGAGGAGACCGACCTTGTGTTAAACTGGGAAAATGCCACTTCATGGTTAAGGAAGGAATCGCCCTTGGCTATAAGCTCTCAGGTGCAGGAATTGAGGTCAATAAAGCAAAAATCGAAGCAATCTCCAAATTAACTTATCCCACGAATGTAAAAGCTATGCGAAGCTTTCTAAGAGACGCCAATTTTTATAGAAGATTCATAAAAGATTTTTCACAAGTCGCATGGCCAGTGACCCAGCTCCTGGTAAAAGATGCCCCGTTCAATTTCTCAGAAGAATGAATCCAAGCTTTTGATAAGCTAAAACGCGAGCTAACGCATGCCCCAATTATGATCAAGCCAGATTGGTCATTACCATTTGAAGTCGTATGCGACGCAAGTGATTATACTGTCGGAGCAGTGTTAGGGAAAAGGATCGACAAGCATTTTAAACCCATACACTACGCCAGAAAAACAATGAACGAAGCACAAGAGAGCTACACAACTACCAAGAAAGAGCTTTTGGCTATTGTTTTCGCATTCGACAAGTTCTGTCAATACTTGGTCATATCCAAGACCATTGTTTTCACGGATCATTTTGCTCTGCGTTATCTCTTTACTAAACAAGATGCAAAATCGTATCTGATTAGATGGATCCTGCTACTCCAAGAATTTAATATCGAAATTCGTGACAAGAAAGATGCTAAAAATCTAGCAGCCGATCATCTCTCTCGGCTTGAAAATCCCGACCTAGGAAAACTAAACAAGGCTGAGATAAGGGACCTATTCCCTGAAGAATGATTAATGGCAGTCTCTGATAAGAATAACGAACCATGGTATGCCGACTACGCTAACTATCTAGCTAGCCGAGTATTTCCCTTCTGATCCACCCACCAAGAGAAACAAAAGTTCTTTAGCATTTTAAGGCATTACTTTTGGGATGAACTGTTCCTATTCAAGCAATGTGCCAACAGAATCATACGAAGGTGCGTCGTCGGAGATGAGGCATCACAAATCCTTCGGTAATGTCACAACGGACCATCTGGAGGACATCACGTATTGCCACTACTACAAGAAAAGTCTTTGAAGCCGGTTTCTACTAGCCACATGTCTTTCGCAATGCACGCGGGCTGGTCCAAGATTGCGACGCATGCCAACGAGCCAGAAACATCTCTTCAAGGGACGAAACACCTCAAAAGTACATCCAAGTCTGCAAAATATTTGATGTTTAGGGAATAGACTTTATGGGACCCTTCCCCTCATCAAACGGAAATAAATACATCCTATTAGTTATAGACTACGTATCAAAATTGGTAGAGGCTTAAGCCTTTCCCACCAGTGATGCTCGGAACGTAGTAAACTTCCTCAAGAGGCTATTCGCATGATTCGGTATACCAAAGGCCCTTATAAGTGATAGGGGTACTCATTTCTGCAACTACCAAATGGAGAAAGCAATGAAAAGGTATGGAGTAGTTCACTGATTCTCCACCGCATATCACCCGTAGACAAACGGGCAGGTCGAAAACACAAATGGGCATTAAAAGCGTATCTTAAGAAAACCATCGAGAAACAACATGAAGATTGGTCCTACAAATAGATGAGGCATTATGGATTTCCAAAACAGCGTTTAAAACCCCTCTAGGAACAACCCCATTTAGAATAATCTATGGCAAGGCATGCCATCTTCCCGTCGAATTAGAACACAAAGCCTACTGGGCCATTAAGAACTACAATATGGACCTTACGAAAGCTGGGGGAAACTAGTTCTTACAGATTAATGAGTTGGACAAGATAAGGCTTGATGTTTGGATTCATACAATTCTGCCCCCACCTCCCCCCCCTTCCCCCCGTATAAGGAGAGAACAAAAAGATGGCACGATAAACGGATAAAAGCACCAACTAACTATGAAAGAGACTATAAGGTACTTCTCTTCAATTCTATTTAAGGTTGTTCCCCGGGAAACTAAAGTCGAGATGGTAGACAACCTTTTTTCGGTAAGCAAAAACATGAAAAATAGCGCAATTGAGTTGTATGATGAAGATGGGAATGAATTCATCGTAAATAAACATCGGGTGAAACCATATCAAAAAAACGTATTGGACACCAACAGAGATGGCGATATAACACTGGATGATGAAGGAGAAGTCACATAAGAACATGTGGAGTTCGAGTCTAGCTACAGACTCATAAATAAAGAAAAGCGATTTTTGGGAAGCAACCCAATATTTACATTCCCGCATATTAGGAGTGCCTTGTGTTTTAATTCTTTATTGTTTGTTTTATTATGTTTGAATGAATTTTATAATCATGCTTTGTTTGTTTATAACTTTGTCTTATCTACAATCAAATGTATTTTGCAACAAAAATAAGTGTAGAGAAATATATCCAGTTTTTAAGAACCAAATTTAAACATTTAAAATAATTGTTTAGATTAATTTGCGTCAGTTTCGAGTCATATGATTGCAATGATTAATTCTAAGTTTTTATGCAGCGCTTTCTTTAGATTTAACTAATAAAACTGCGTGCAGGAAATTTCTCATTAAAAATGAAAAATAATTTTTCACATACGCTGGAGACGGCGTCGGGACTAACACCCGACGGCGTCGCGTCTCCAGGAATGTAAAAATTCGAATTTTTTTAGTATTTCTGAAAAATAAAATGTTCAATATTTAAAATTTGTAATTTTGTTGTAAACCTGCATAAACCTATGATTTTATCATTACACTCATCCTATAGTCAGAACCCTAAATTCACGTTGTATTTATATCTAATGAGCTAATTTTATGCTTGGAGTAGTTTTCTTTGTCTTTGATTATAGGTTATATTTGACGATAAGAAGCATGGAAATTCTTAGAAAGTTTCATTGGATGATTCTTGGAGGACGATTTAACCAGTTATCGCATGTTTCTTCTCCATTATTGAGCAAACCAGGGGAGTACTAGTTTCTTTTCCTTGTTTTCTTATCCCTTTATTTGTTTTTATGGGTACTTCTATAAAAAATTGGGGACAATGTTCAACTTAAGTGTAGGGGGAAATAAGCCTTAGAAATTATTCTTTCAATTGCCATTTGCTTGTTCCTTAAAATGATAGGTAATATATTGAAACATAACATAAAAAGGTAATTTTGACCCAATTTTTTTTTTTATGACACATACCGACAAAAACCAAGTATTAATAGCGTTTCATGGATAGGAATGTGTATGACTAGCACAAAAACCCTCAAAATTCCACCCCAAAAATGTGAGGTTCGCCTTTAGATCTTTAGGAATTCGGGTATCTATTATTGATACCCAATATAATTTATATCTTTAGCTTTCTCGAGTTAAGGTTCGAATGCAGTCATATATGTCTATTTCGTCGTTACGGATGTGTACGTATGGTCCTTGTCGCCTTTTCTGGAGCATTGGTATCGGTATTAAATTATATAAGTGTACCAATAGTATATTAAATTTTAGAACTTGTTTTTGTGATGCATCCCGAGACCGCATAGTAAGTATTAGGATTTGCTAGATAAGCGGCACTAGGATTAACCCATGTTTTAAACTTATAATTGTTATTATGGTCACATCGACTATATAACTATCCCACACCCTTGCCATGCACTCATTTTTAGTGCAGGATACCCCTAGTACAACTGATGTGTCGTTGTGTGGTGTATATTTTTATGATTCAAGTTTTAAATTTTTATTTTGCCGACTTAACAAAAAACAACACTTTAAGAGGCAGTGTACCCGGTCGGTGGTAGATTCGTGGTAAGTATGGTGTTGAACACTTGAAGCGAGGTTAAATCTCTCAATTTATTTATATCTTGTTTATCTAATCTAAGTTAATTCTAATCTAAGTCAAACATATGTTAATCCTATGTTAGTTATAATCCTAATTCTAACAAGTAAAAGGGGGGTTTCATCCTGAGAGACCGACACGAGTTTGGTTGGTGACTACAATCAATTCAAGACACTTTAACCCATGCAAGCAAATTAACAGAGATAAAAAGAAGCGCTCTGAGCCTAAGATAGAAAACTGTTATTAGCCATCAATAATCCGATTAGAAGTTGGTTTATTTATTTAGTGCAATGATTACTTATCTCGAAGAGGCATATCATTCTTAGACTTAGGCAGGACTTCATCCTAAGACCTAGACACATTAATTCTTTCACAGTTAAAGCATTCGCATAAAGCATTCTTATTACCTAATTATAATCTATCTTAAGGACTAAAGCAATGATGATCTTGTTCAACCCTAGCTCATACAGACTTTACCCACTTACTGCTTAATTGCAATTTATACTCTAGTAGTCTATTGTCCAACTATCCAATGGAATCAGAACATTATTTGTTAAATTATCTAGATTCACCTACTAGTCAACATGTTCAATAAACCAAAGGCAATTTCCATTAACTAGTTAAGCCAGAAGCGTATCCTTAGCATGATTTTAGAAGGACAATATTTATGATCCTATGATTCTAGATGTATAAATTACTATATGGAGAGCTATCCCGGCATCTAGATTACTTGGTCCGTATCACTAGATCCAGTTGAATGATAGGTCACATACAAAAGCACGTAAACAAGTATATTGATAAACATAAACAAGCATACAACGATAAATTAAGCAATCGAGATATAAACAAAACCAAACATTTAGATCTTCATAATAATGGCTAATACCCGAAGGTATTAGCCTTTAAACATCATAATTAATACAAGAGTAATTGTTTTAGCCAAGGTAAACTAACCGAGTTAACGAATGATACCAAAAACTGAACGATTACAAAAGTATAAGAAATTACACGTTATCTGTTGGACTTGGAATGCGTTGCTGCAAGGACCTTTCTACTTCTTTTTCTCCTTTGAAATTGGGATTTTTTTAGTTTAGGTGTATCAGAATATGATTTAGCAACACTTAAACTTTTTTTGAGTTTTGTATTTATAGGGTTTAGAGTCGGTGTCGATACGGCGTATCCAAGGTATTGGATACGACGTATTAGAGTTTCTTGGAGTAGGGACCACGTTTGATATCTTCCAAAATATTTTATTCCCATATAGCTTGAATACGGCGTATTGCCTTTCCTGGATACGGCGTATTGGACTTGTTTCCTTTGTGGTCTTTGGTGAGTGCAGGCACGGATACGCCGTATCTTCCTTGATGGATACGGCGTATTGGTTGTCAGAATAGTAATCTTTAAAATATCTTCGTTTAAGCTCCAAAATGCGCGCCTTTTGCTAATATTCACCAAGTACTCCATAATTACTGCAATTCTCAAATATAAACAATTAAGTAACAATTCTTTGCAATAATTATACAAAATGGGTTAATTACATGGGATAAATGATGCTATAAAATAGACGTTATTTGATGTCATCAAATATCCCCCCACTTGAATCCTACTTGTCCTCAAGTAGCCTTTAGAAGTTTATAAAAATGTATCCCTAAGGATATTTTCCGTTAAAGCATTTATTTGATCTATTACAAGTACACAACCAAACACCTCACGAAATAAGAAGAAAAGACGATGAAAAGAAGCGTCTTGTTTCCGTTATCAAGAAACACAAAGAAGCGTTTGCTTGGAAAACATCCGATATTTCTGCCATTATCCCATCTTTTTGCAAACACAAAATCAACTTCGAGGAAGATGCTAAACCTATTGTTCAAATGCAACGTCGACTTAACCCAAACATGAAAAAAGTCATGAAAAAAGAGATGATCAAACTTCTTGATGCCGGTATCATTTACGCCATCGAAGATAGTCCTTGGGTGAGTCCGGTACACTGCGTGCCTAAGAAAGGAGGAATGACCGTTGTGACAAATGAAAAGAATAAACTTGTTCCTACAAGAACTGCCACCGGTTGGCGTGTTTGTATTGACTACCGTAAGTTGAATGAAGCCACTCGAAAAGATCATTTTCCTCTACCCTTCATGCATCAAATGCTGGAAAGATTACCAGGGAACAAATTCTTTTGTTTTCTCAATGGAATTTCTGGTTACTTTTAAATTCCAATCAAACTGGCCGACCAAGAAAATACCATGTTCACTTGTCCTTATGGAACTTATGCTTACAAGCGTATGCCTTTTGGTCTTTGCAACGCACCCGCCACTTTTTAGAGGTGCATGATCGCCATCTTTCAAGAAATACTTGAATCCTCCATGGAAATTTTCATGGATGATTTTTTGGTATTTGGATATTCATTCGATTCATGCCTTGCGAATCTTGAGAAAATGCTCGTTCGATGCAAACAAGCTCATCTTGTTCTAAACTGGGAAAAGTGGCACCGCATGGTGAGAGAAGGAATTGTGCTCGGACACAAAGTCTCTAGTGCAGGATTAGAAGTCGACAAGGTAAAAATCGATGTAATAACAAAACTTTCACCACCCACTGACGTCAAAGCCATTAGGAGTTTTCTAGGACATGGAGGATTCTATCGTCACTTCATCAAAGATTTTTCCAAAATCTCTCGTCCAATGACAAACTTCTTCAAAAAGATGTTGTCTTTGATTTCAATAAAGAATGCATCGAGGCATTCGAATCGCTCAAAGAAAAGTTAACGAACACACCTATTATCGTTTCACCAGATTGGTCGCAACCGTTTGAACTCATGTGCGACACAATCCATTTTGTTTTCGGAGCAGTGCTCGGACAACGAGAAGGAAAACATTTCCGTCCTATTCATTTCGCTAGCAAAACTCTCAACAACGCTCAAAAAAATTATACGATCACTAAGAAAAAACTACTTGCCGTAGTTTTGGCGTTCGATATGTTTTGATGATATCTTGTTCTTTTGAAACCTGTCTTTTTCACAGACCAATCTGCGCTGAAATATCTGTTTGCTAAGCAAGATGCTAAACCGCGTCTTATCCGTTGAATTTTGATATTCCAAGAGTCTGATATTGAGATCAAAAATAAGAAAGGAGCAGAAAATTTGGCAGCAGACCATTTGTCACGACTTGAAAATCCACATCTGGAGGAGTTAAGGGATGACGATATCGATGATAATTTCCTTGACAAAACTTTCATGAACGTCTCCTCAACTGAGGAAGATAAAATCCCATGGTTCGCTGATTTCACCAATTATCTAGTTGGAAAAATTATCAGAAAAGGTTTAACTTATGCTCAGCGTTGCAAATTCTTTCGAAACTTAAGCATTATTTCTAGGACGAACCATATCTCTTCAAAATGTGCCCCGACGAAATGATCCAGAGATGTGTTTACGGGGCCGAAACTTGAAAGATTCTTGACGAATGTCATCATGGCCCTACTGGGGGACACTATGGTCCTTCTACCACAGCAAATAAAGTTTTTGATGCTGGTTTCTATTGGCCAACAATCTTTAAAGAGGCTCATACTCTAGTTCAAAACTGTGATGCCTGCCAACGCTCTGGTTGTGAGATTTGTATTTTCGGGTAAATAAATTTATCATATTTATTCTTATTTTTACCATTTGGAAACATTTTACTCTTACTTTTACCCGATTCGACAAGTTCCGTGTTCCTAGTTAAATTTGAGTTGTGCTTGAGAATTTCTTCTGTCTACGTGTATATCGTAGTTCAATATTTCCATTATTCACCCTTAAGTTTTATAAAATTTATGTTTACCATTTCTAACTTTTATTTCGCGTCTAGCAGAAAACGTGTCAAAACTAGCATTTTTACACTTTTAAAATTTTAAATAAATGTCCAAGCCTAAATTAGTGTAGTACAAGTTGATAATTTTTTTTTACCAAAGCCCAAACTTCCCCCCTTGGCCGGCTACTTAAGCCCAAACAAACATCCTACATATTTTTTTTACAATAGGAAATAACTAGACATTTTTTTATTTTCTTTTCTATATTAAGAGTTGATATCAATCACAACTCATAAAAAAACACTGTACCAAAAATTGGCTCTCTCCCTCTCTTTGCTCTTTATGACCAACAACCAACAACAACATCAACTAAACTATTGCTAAAAATTCAATAATCACTTCTAATCATTCCTAAATCACTTCCATACTTATCCTCATCATTCTTTTCAAGAAAAACAACCATGCAAGACCTTTGCAAGATTTTTAGTTTTTGAAGATTTCTTTGATTTTGGGTGCAATTAAGGCTTCAAGGGTTTAATTATAAGTAATATTGCAAGATTTTGGTAAAAAAAATTAAGGTTTTGATTTTAGAGGGGTGTTTGTTTTCGGCAAAGACAAGGAGCCAAAGAGGATTCTTGTGTGATCTTTTCCTTATATCTACATTGTTAGTAAGCATGTTTTAAACCTTTTCTTTATGATTAATTTTATTTATGTTGCATGTGTGTAATCTAGTATATTGAATCTATGTGTGATCATATTTGAAGCATTATTGATGTTAGATTGTTAATTGTAATGATAATAGGCGAAGATATGCCAGTTAGGCGAAGTTGTGATGTTGTGTCATGGGAAAAATTAAAGTTTGAAGGGTTTAAAGCTACCCATTTTGTGCAAAAAATTAGTGGGTCAATTTCAGATAGGTAAAACTTTTTGAAACTAATGTTGGGCATAAGAATATGGTAAAAGATGTCCGTAGCTTCGATTCAATATATGAATCGTTTGATAACTCTTAGAAGCGAACGTTTGGCGGCCATTTGAAGTCTAGAAAATTTATAAAATTCCAATCAGCTTTTAAATAAAATTTAAATTTTTTGCAGAAACTAAAAGGGGTATTTTCGTCATTTTCTGTTGAGTTTCGGGTCTCGGGTAAAAATAAAAAGTTGTTTAGAATGTCGTTTTACTTTTTTACGAGGATAACTAAGTCTAAAAATGCTTAATGACGGGTCGAAAAGCTTAGAATAAAATCTGCGTATTTCTTTTTCTTTTAGTTGCATCAGATCTGATATAAGGGCATTTTTGTCATTTTCTGTTGAGTTTTGGGTCTCGGGTAAAACTAAAATGTTGTTCAGAAGGTCGTTTTACTTTTGCAAGAGGCTAGCTAAGTTTAAAAGTGTATTATAACGGGTCGTTTTTGTTGAGTCAAACTCTTGAAAAACTTATTTATAAAAAGTCAAAGTTCAGTAAAACATAAAGAATGACTGATGTGTCGTTGTGTGGTGTAGATTTTTATGATTCAAGTTTTAAATTTATATTTTGCCAACTAAACAAAAAACAACACTTTAACGGGCAGTGTACCCGATCGGTAGTAGTTTCGTGGTAAGTAGGGTGTCGAACACTTGAAGCGAGGTTAAATATCTCAATTTATTTATAATTTGGTTTACTAATCTAAGTTAATTCTAATCTAAGTCAAACCTATATTAATCCTATGTTAGTTCTAATCCTAATTTTAACAGGTAAATGGGAGGGGGGTTTCAGTCTGAGAGACTGGCACGGTTTGGTTGGTGACTACAATCAATTAAAGACACTTTAACCCACAAAAGTAAATTAACAGAAGATAAAAGAACGGTCGAGCCTTATGATAGAAAACTGTATTAGCCATCATTAATCCGATTAGAAGTTGGTTTGTTTATTCAGTGCAATGATTACTTATCTCGAAGAGGCATATCATTTTGGAATTAGGTGGGACTTCATCCATAAGACCAAGGAACATTAATTATGTCACAAATTAATGCATCGCAATAATAGCATCAGTATTATGATTATAATCTATCTTAGGGATGAAATCAATGGTTGGATCTTGTTAAACCCGTCTGCTCTATCGAATACTTTTACCCACTTACTGCTTTAATGGCAATTTTTAATTAGTGAGTCTATTGTCTAATCTATCCAATAGAATTAGAACTTATTTATTGAATTATCTAGATTCACTAATATGGAAAATGTTGTTTCAATAAACCAAAGGCAATTTTCCGTGTTTAACTAGTTAAGCCAGAAGCGTATCCTAGCACGATTTTAGAAGGACAATATTTATGATCCTATGATTCTAGATGTATAAATCACTATATGGAGAGCTATCCCGGCATCTAGATTACTTGGTCCTTATCACCAGATCCATTTGAATGATAGGTCGCATACAAAAGCACTTAAACAAGTATCAATTGATAAAACTTAAACAAGCTTGCACAACAGATAAATTAAGCATCGAGATATAAACAAAACCAAACATTTAGTTCTTCATAATGATGGCTAACCCAAAGTATAAAATAGCCTTCAAACATCATAATGATAAAGAGTAATTGTTTTGGCAAGGTAAACTAAATCGATGTTATACGAATGATCCATAAAATGAACGATTACAAAAGTATAAGATATTCTCGCTGCTTCTATGATTGGAATGCGTTGCAAGACCTCTTCTGCTCTTTTTCTCCTCTGAAAATCAACTTTTGTGGTTTAGGTATCGAGAATATGATTTAGCACACTTAAAAACTCGTTTTTGATGTTTGTATTTATTATGTCTGGAAGTCGGTTCGAGTACGGGCGTATCCAAGCGATTGGACTACGGTGTAGGGGGTTTCTTGGAGTAGGGACCACGTTTGATATCTTCCAGAATATTCACATACCATATATCCAATACGGCGTATTGGTCTTCTCTGGATACGGCGTATTGATCTTCTTTCCTTTATGGTCTTTGGTGAGTGCAGGCACGGATACGCCGTATCTTCCTTGATGGATACGGCGTATTTGTAGTTAGAATAGTAATCTTCAAAATATCTTCGTTTAAGCTCCAAAATGCGCGCCTTTTGCTAATATTCACCAAGTACTCCATAATTACTGCAATTCTCAAATATAAACGATTAAGTAACAATTCTTTGTAATAATTATAGAAAATGGGTTAATAACATGGGATAAATGATGCTATAAAATAGACGTTTTTTTAAGTCATCAAATATCCCCCCTTGAATCCTAATTGTCCTCAAGTAGCCTTTAGAAGTCTATAAAAATGTATCACTAAGGATATTTTCCGTTAAGCGTTTATTAAATAAAAATTACGAAACAAATAGATTAAGTATAAAATACAAGTTGCTAGACACTTTTTCCCGACCGTTACCATGATAA
>BQNB010098029.1:12187-22611 GCA_026074375.1 Tanacetum coccineum | reverse complement strand
TAAAAAGCTATACCTAATAAGCATAAACAAACAAAAATAAGCAAGGGGGTTAAGCTAGAATAAGTTAGAAAATGACAGATTAACAAAAAGGTTTTAACACTAAATTTTTTAAGCTAAAATGAAAATAAGCTTAAATAAGCTTTATCCTAATGCAAAATAAGGTAAAAGGGACTTAAACTACACCTAAATAGTAATTTAAGTAAAAAATAAGCTAAGAAAGTGAGCAAATAAGCCCAAAAAATCAAATAAGCACTTTAGCATAGAACTGAAATCCAAACAGACAACTTAGCTACTTTGGGCTTATTTTTAACTATGCAAACAGATCCTTATGGATTTCTAGCTTATACTACCTTAAACCTTAACCAAAAAGCTACATGAAACAGCTTTTAAAAATCATTTTGAAAATCAAATGCTTATTGAAAAAGCTCCTTGAAAACTGCTTATTTTCTCAGTTTGTACTGAGTTTGAAAAAGACAAAATGCAATTTTTCAGCTTAAAAACAGATAGACAAATAAGCTATTTTATAGAAACTAAGTTCAAAAAGATGATCATTAACCTACAAACTACTTGTAAAACTAAAAATCAAATCCTAAAAACTAAATTTACCCTCTGATTTTTAAGATTGAAAAGTGCTACTTATCCCAAATGCTATCTGATGCAGTTTGCACATGAATGACCAAAACATTAAACTAACAAATGCAGGCTTGAAGTTTTGCTTCTAGCATTTATAAGACACCAAAATAACAACAAATGCACTGAAGTTAAAAGCTAGAGAAGACTAGAGCTTAAATTGCAAACTATCTTGAATTATGCTAACAGTTTCTAATTACTACTAGCAAATTTGAATTAAACTTGATCTAACCTAATAAATTCTTAAAATCCAAACTTATAAACTCAAAATTCAAGTTTAAAAACAGTCCAAAAGGTTTAATGACCTTTGGCAGTACTAACTTAGGTTAGTACTGCCTTGTGCCAAACACCCCTTTAAACTATTAAACCTCATTTTCAGCTTATAAATTTTAGATATAAGCTATTAATCCTTAATACCAGATAGTAAAAAGCTAATAATAGACCTTATTAACAAATCTAAACAACTGAATAAGCAGAATTAATAAGCTTCAAGACTATGCTAATATTTTTGGTATTTTTGACTATTTTATAACAAATAAGAGTAAACTAAGAATTTAAACTATCAATTAAGCATCATAAGCACATAACAACTATAATAAGCATTATTAAACTAAACTAAGCAATAATAAGCAGTAATAAGCTAAAATTCAAAATTAAGCTATAAAAAGGAATTTAAGAACTTACAATAGCCTTTGCTCTAAACAAGGCTTATCAAATGCTCTTGTGAGCTATCAACAAGCTCCAACTTATCCTAGAATAAGCTGATGTGGTCTTGGAAGCCCTTTCATTACTGGCTTCCCTTCCATAATAAGCTGAGGTAATTTTAGGAGTGAGTTTGAGTCTTATTAAGCTTAGTTAGGCTTTATAAAATCTTAATGTGAAGAGCTAGCTTAATAGTGTAAATGACAACTTAATAAGCTTGTTTAAACATTAGAGAGCTTATTTAACAATACTATTTATAAAGGAAAATATGAAATGACAATTAGACACTATGAGAATTAAGTTCTTATTGATTTAACAAATGGATTACAATCTATTGAAAAGAGAATTACAATGATTTTTAAAACATAAAAAGCTAAATGACTTTAAAGAGAGAATTACATTTAAAAGCTAAATTAAATTATACACTAAGCTACACTAGATAAGCAAAAGATATCCTCTATGATTGAAGAAGGTCTTGTATTTACAGGCTTGAGAGAAGCTTCTAGGTCTTGGATACACGCTCCTTTCAGTCTTGATCTTAACCCTTGAATCCTTGCCAATCATTAGACGCCCTCTTGTAACCCTTCGATCAAATTGTGATCACACGGATTGCCAAGCTGGCAATCCGATAAGTTAGGAGCCCTTGTGTTTCTTTTAGCCTTGATTTAGTGCAAAATTCTCATTTGGAGTGTGTTTCCTTGAGAGCCCGCGTGTCATTCCTTGTCATCTTGACCAATCAAAGCCCTTTGGTGACGTTTCGCTTGCCAGCTTGTAGCATAGTACTCAAATCTTTGTTCCACCTCATTAATTGAATTTTACCCTTTGTTTTTGATGCAGGGTCAAAAAACACTCATACGCGCTCTCGCGCGAATCGCGCGCGCACACACTTTGTTTTTGAGTGCAGGGTTAAAACAGAGGGGATGATGAATAGTATAAAAACAGATTTTCCCTCCTTCTTTTCTTTTATAGAGGTTGTGTTTGACCCGGGGTCTACGGTGTGTGTATTGGACTTGGGGCTTTTTAGAAAAAAGAAAAATGGGTTTGGGTTAAGATCATGGGCAGGGTAAAAGGTGTTGGGTTATAATTTAAAAGATAATAATTTCGTTGTTTATATTAAAAGGACTAACGGTGTTTTTTGTTAGTCATTCAAGGACCGTTTTTGTTATATGTTATGAGTCTAATTAAGGGTTTGTTTTAGGGATTTAAGGGTTTTGTCTTTTAGTGGGTTGACCGAGGTTGACTTTGTTGACCTTTGCTATAAACTTTCCGGCTCTTGTGCACTCTATCCCGCGCGCACACACCCGCGCGCGCCGCGTGTATTGTCCGCTTGGTTTTCAAAATCAGAACTTTAATTTTAGGACTTATTGTGAGTCATCACATTCCATAACATGATGATGTCTTATTAACCTTCTAGGTTCGAGTCTTATTGAGTATATACAAGACATACTCAATTATCTAACTTTGATAGCTTCTGGAGGAAAAAGAATTAAAGTTATCTTGAATCACACGATACCAATAGAGTTTGATTTTTCTTATTGAACATATCATAAGATTGTGGTATTCTATGAGGATTGATATTGTAAGACAACCCGACAATATGTTATATGAACTTATACTGTTTTGCTTTACATATCATGCCAACTAAGTCTTACCAATTGCATAATATTATTTCCAAACCAATTGCATGCTTTATAATACAAGCCTTTGAACAAGTCAACGGCTTCATATGCATGCCCTTACAAGAAGACATAAACATTTATTATTTTTCTATACATTATAAGTCAATGATCAATTAAAGGACTAATGCACATGTCTTAACAAGAAGACATAACAAGTCATCGTCTTACTTTATGTTATAAGTCTTGCAATAATTAAAAGACTTCATGTTTGTGGCTTTACAAGAGACATAAACATGTTTAACTAAAGTAATTATGAACACCTACTTTTAGCTTCACTAGTAATTTCAATTTGGGGATAGCCTGGCTACAATTTTTGTAGCCAATTGGCTACAATCCCTAACCAAAATAAAAAGAAATGATTCAAGGATCTGCAAACAGAATTAAGGAACTCACAAAAATGACACAAGGACCCACAGTTATAGCACAAAATTATAGCCAATTGCCTACACTAAATTGTAGCTAATATATCCCCTTTCAGTTTAATTGATTACTCCATTATTTATAACTAGGAGTGTTAACGAGTTGAGCTTTTAACGAGCTACTCGAGCTCGAGCTCGTTTAACTCGAGTTGAGCTTGATTGTTTTCGAGCTCGAGTCGAGCTCAAACAAAATGTAGAGCTCGAATAATTTCACGAGCTGAGCTTTTAAAACTAGTATTTATCTCGGCTCGTTTAGTTATTCGAGCTGAACGAGCCAAACGAGCTACTCGAGCTAATCGAGCAAAATATGTAGTTTCAAAATATTTTTATTGTAAAATTTTAATTACTATCAGTATTATAGATTAAACTTAAAACCAAAACTAACAATATGTTAACCTTCAATCAGATTAAACATCTACAATTTAGTTTTTATATAACTCTACACTATAAAACTTGAGCTTTTGTTTTTATATACATTACATTGCCTTTCTTTTGTTCCACTCATTGAGATGTGGATAAAAGCTTTTTTCTTTTCTTTTCTTTTTTCATTCAAGCTTACAAGCATTACTTAGGTTATTAACATATATGAATAAGTTAACCTTAACTACATTTAGTTTTGTGTCAAATATATTGTTATTCATATATATTAATTGATCATGTAATTGTTAACATTAGTTTTATGCTAGTTAAGTATTTTATAAAGAAGTAACCAATATGTTTAGTAACTCTTTATCAAATATATAAATGAATGAATTCCAATCATAAATACCACTAAATAAGAATTATGAATCAATAGATTATTTCAACAAAGCTCACTCGTATGATTCACGTGATGTTGGTAGTTATATCGAGGGTTTGATGATTCGAAATACAACATATGTATATATATTATATACAAACGATTCTCTTTTTATGTTTTTCACGCTTACACACACAAAAGACACATACGATGAAATTCAAATATGTTATCACGTGTGACATATACATATGATACTCAAATATGTATAGACACATAGGACACCTACGTATGAAAAGCCAAATATGTATGGCCACACACATATGAAATACATTAGTGCAACCGATATTTACATATTAAGACATGTATATGATATCTACATATGCATAAACTCATTGTGAGGTTTCTAAACACAATTGATTCATGGTTCTTAGACAATAGAACATAAATAACGTTATCATCTCCAATATATTTGATGGGACACGGAGATTGTTGTCGGTAATATTCTTGTGAAAACTCTTATTCTAAGTTTAGTTATGAACTAACTAACTCTTACACTCGTTTAAATCATGTTAACTAGTTTCTAGAATTATGATAATGGTTTATTGATTATAATCCATTGCATGTTAATACAAACGTGTTTACGCATACACATACAATGTCTCTCGTATGAGCATTTAAACATGCATACATATACATATATTCTTACATAAGACACCTAACTTTACAACTAATCATACCTCACTTAAACACAAATATACCCCACAAAAACGAACATCACACATACAACCCCCTTTTCTTTCATACACAACTCGATCTTAAAAAAGACCAACTTCTCCATTCTTGTGACCAAAGACGCGTCTTACCCCTCTTATTACCACTAGCCTAACGAGAGTGTGTTTAATAAGAAGGATGTGTGGTATACGGAGGAAGACACATCTTACCCGTTTTATTACCACCAGTCTTAAATGAGTGTGAGAATTTTAAAAGGAGACACATCTATGTTATAAAGTACATCTTAAATAGGCGGTTCTAGTTTATTCTTACTATTTTTTATTTTACTTTTAATTTTACCATAACTCTAATATTACTTTTGCTCAACGTCAAGTGTACATATAATAATACTTAAAATGTACATCCTTCATATTCAAAGTAGAAGTACTAAAAAGTTAAAACTTGGTACATTGTAATCATGTTTGTATTATACATATTTGTCTAGTAGCACCTTTATCGGGTTAAAGCAAACAAGTAGATAAATCATGCTAGTTTGTCATTACCACTTTTGCGGTAATATTGGTATTTTCTAATCAAGAACTCATAAAGTATCTTAAATCAAGATGTTGTCATTTGTTAACTACAGGAACACGTTCTTTAGTTATCCAAATGTCATATATATTTCAAAGAATTCACCACCAAATAAGGGTAATGAATTCTATGTGAAAATATAAGTTATGCATTCTACTTAATCATGTAAGTTTGCTATGAGTTTGATTAGAATTAGGAGTTTCATTGTTCCTATTATAGCTTTTTCGAGCAAGGAAAAGAATATAAATAGGAATCAGTCTCCCCTTTTCTTACAAGGAAAAGAGGCTCGATTTGTCTTCTTCAAGAAAAGAATAAACTATCTTTTACGGTTTAATATTGCATTAATACTATTAAAAGAATCACAAAATTCAAATTTAGTATTTTCGATAATTAATCCTTTTAAAAATTAACTAACAATGTTTTATAAATAATAAAACCATTAATTTTGAAAAGGCTAGGATCCAAATTGACATACCACCATCACATCAGTTGATCTGCTAGCAATGGTGTATTCAAAAGGTAATTAAGAGCAATAATTGCAAAACAAGTGCAATTCCTAGATCATTATGAGACTTACTTATAACACTTGTGAACAAGCAAAAAGTGTTAAGTAAGCATGTTTCATCCCATCTATGCCTCGGGCTTAAGGATCTCACCAACTTAACTCGATTAAGTCGCCCAATAAAGAACTGCGATTGTATAGCACCAACGTCTCACGAAGAGTGAATTGTCACCTTGGGTTACAATTTACCAACGTCTCACGGAGAATAAAAAGCAATTGCAAGTGTTTTTACAATTGAGTGGCAATGACTTTTTTTCAAAGGGTATAAGTTTTGACAAATAACGTGTATCTCAAACATGTACAAAGAGTATGCAAACATCTTTGTATCATGAATTTTAATAAAAACTTTACTCAATTAAGTTATTTATTATGATGTCACTTATTTTTCTATACATACATGTGTATAAATAGTGATACCTTCAAAAATTAACGATTCAACGTGTTTTTAAAACTAAAGTAGTTCACTTTTATCGCGGTATTTGAAAACCCAATTAAAGAAAGACCAACCACTATATTATACTTCTACATGAGTTATAAAACCCAAGTTATTCAAATAATTACCACAAAGTGTCGCGTTAAATTATGATCAATCAACCTGAAGATGATTTTGTCAATATCATCCGCTTGCATGAACTCGCACCTATGCGTCATGCCTTGCAAGCCATTAATAGAGAACAAGAACATCATCGATAAAGAGGTGTAAAACTTTAATTTAGAAAATACATTACAAACTAATTGTGTTGCAAGTATCGTCGTGGGAAGTTGAGGTATAAGCCCCAACATTATTAGAAAGCCACACCCGATTGACACATAAGACTTTGCAAACAATAGCCTATAATAAATCAAGTTTCATAGTTATTAGTCATATTTATATTTTCTTTTCCGAAAAAACCCTTTGTTTTTACATGAGTCACAACTTATAAAAATAAAAAATACAAACAACTAATACACATAACAATTATCGAACCAATTAATGATTAACGCATGCAAATAATAAACCGATGACAACCTAATAAATAGCCAACTAGGGACAATATATATATACTCAAATAAGGTTCCCGCTTCTTAATGAAAGTCGGTCCACATACATCAAATAATCGATTGCGTAAGCCATATAAAAGTATATATCACATAGCACATAAAAGTTGATAAGAATTTTCAGTCAACTTTAGTCCCCACATGACATGGAAGGGGTCCTCCCCAACTTTAGCACTAAACTACAAAGTTGTAGCCTACTAAGTCCTTGATCTACTATAAAAATTTAAGCTTCTAACTCTTAACGGTTATTTAGCTATGAATTTTTTTGTGGACGCATGTCATGCAATCATCAAACTAAAAAATTAAACTAACATGTGTATATCAAGTTAAATCACCGGATTTGCATGTCGAACAATTAACACTTTAATTATATATCATATATCAATCATCATATTACATATTATCCATGGTGAACATGCATGTGTTCATCATGGAGAATCAATTAAACAAGTACTCCAAGATAAACAAGTTAAAAAAAGACAACTTATAGCAAATAATACATCGTTATTAGCACATTTAATTTCATGCGACCTAGGGTTTTCGTCTACTGATTTTTTAAGAACTCTAATGGGTCGAGTAACATAAAAAATCGCCCTTAGGGGCTGATTAAAAAATTAAACACGAAAACATACGAATCAGGCATTTTTAGGTCAATTTTTACGTTTTATATGTAATTAATCACACTATATGATGGCTCTGATACCAATGTTGGAATTTAACATATTATACAAGTAATATAACAGGAGTAAACGCAACGGATATAGATCACATATAGCATGCATTAATTAACATAACGGATTACCTTATTTACCTTAGCACGTCACGGATTTGATCAAACGAAAAAACCCTTCGAATTAGGGTTTATAAATCGAACCACCAAGTTATGAACCATAAAAGATTCAAAAGGGTTGAAATGAATTCCCAAAGACCAAAAAGTCATCCATGAAGACTTCCATCATTTTTTCGATCATATCATGAAAGATAGCCATCATACACCTTTGGAACGTGCCCGGTGCATTGCATAAGCCAAAAGGCATGCGACGGTAGGCGAACGTTCCGTAAGGACACGTGAATGTTGTCTTTTCTTGATCATGAGGGTCGATGGGAATTTGAAAGTAACCCAAGAAACCATCGAGAAAACAATAGTACTCGTTTCCCGCTAATCTCTCGAGCATTTGATCCATAAACGGTAGTGGAAAGTGGTCTTTACGGGTGGCTTCATTTAACTTTCGGTAGTCAATGCATACACGCCATCCCGTAACCAATCGAGTAGGAATTAACTCGTTTTCATCATTTTCAACAACGGTAAAGCCACCTTTTTTTGGTACGCAATGTACGGGGCTTACCCAAGGACTATCCGAGATCGGGTAAATTAATCCGGCATCAAGAAGTTTTTCAACCTCCTTTTTGATGACATCATGGATTTTTGGATTCACCCGTCTTTGGTGTTGAACCGCCGGTTTGTAGTCCTCTTCCATAAGAATCTTGTGAGTATAAAATTGGGTAATAATCCTTAATGTTCATGAGAGTTTCCAAGCGATGGGCTCTGTTGTGTGACTTATAAGACCTTTATGAGAGGGTATTTTCCTCGACACTCAAGTCTTTAGCAATTATGACGGGCAACTTGTCGTCACCTTCCAAAAATGCATATTCGAGATGAGGAGGTAAGTCCTTGAGTTCGACCTCGGGAGGTTCATCAATTGAAGATTTATTAGTTTTAGCTTCACAAACTTTAAGTTCTTTTTTAATTTCAGGCAAATAATTTCCTTGGTTGGGAGGGGGTAATGATGGATCATCATTATGAAATGATTCAAGAAGAAGAATATCCCCCTTCGGGTCATACTAAGAGTCATCAACTTCCGGTGAAGTTGGATCATCTTCAAGAGCGAGGAAAGCACCGACTTCCTCAAAAAGAAAAGCACTATCCCCGAAGGGAGTGAGAGTCGAAAAAGAGGTAGAAACGATCGGGTCATAATAAGGAGTGGGATTGCCACTCGCGATCACATCGGAATAACCGAGAACTTCTTGAGAATACTCCTAACAAGCCATTCCAATGATGTCGATTCGGTTCGCCGTCATATCATCGTAATTAGAGGAGTATCTCAAAGTTTGGTCAAGATTAAAGGTTACGGCTTCTTTTCCAACACGAAGAGTTAATTCTCCTTCGTACACATCAATCAAAGCACGTACGGTCTTTAAGAAAGATCTCCCGAGAATTAGGGGGACTCGGGGATCGGCATCAAAGTCTACGACTACAAAGTCGGCCGGAAATTGGAACTTTCCTACTTTTACGTCTACATCTTCGGCGATACCAATTGGTTGGGTAATCGAATGGTCCACAAGTTTAAGATTCAAACAAGTAGGAGTGAGCTCCGGAAGAGAAAGATTTTTCCACACGGATAATGGCATGAGATTTATGTTAGCGCCAAGATCGGCCAAGGCTAAGCACTCATCCATTCCGGGAAAATCACACGGTATGAGAAATTTGCTGGGGTCTCCTAGTTTTTTGGGTAACTTATTGAGGATAACCGCCAAGCAATGCTCATTCAAAGGAGTTCTAGCCATTTCACTTAGTTTTTCTTTGTTTCCAATTAATGCTTTAAGAGTCGAGGCAAATTTTGGCATAAGAATCAAAGCATCCGTTAAGCTAATTTCGAAACTCAAATCTTTAAAGATTTTGTAGAATTTCTTAATTTGATCGTTAGCTTTTTCACGACGCCTTTCATCATTACGTCTCGAAGGATACGGAATTGACGGTTTCTAGTTAGGCATCAGAGCACTAATGGGAGCAACAGCGGGCTCAGAATTTGGTATTTGAGGTTGAACTTGGACAACCAGAGGTTGGACGTCTTTGGTACTTCCGTTATTAGTAGGAGGCACCGTGTCCTTTGTCACCTCGGTTTCTCGTTCCACTACTTTAGGAAGAGAAGAAGAAGTAGTAGGAATCGTGGGTCCTTGATGAGCAACACCGCTTCGGGTGGTAATACCCTTCAAATCTACCTTCGGGTGAGTAATGGTATTACTAGGGAGTGTCCCTGAACCTGAAGTAGAAGCGGTATTTGAATTCATGAATTTAAAACTTGGAAAACATGTCCACTAAATTGGTCATTTGATTTTGTAAGTTTTGGTTTTGGTCTTGCATGTTTCTCATAACTGCATCATTAGCCTTGACATAGCTTTCAAAATTGTTCTTAGTCACACCTTGTGTTTGTGGAGCCAGAGCTTGGTAAGGTGGAGCTTGGTGAACCGGGGGTTGATTAATCGGAGGTGGATAAATTTGGCATTGGTTGTAAGTATTTCCCCGGTTTTGGTTGTAACGGTTTTAATTATTTCCTTGGTTTTGTTGAACGGGA
>BQNB010098028.1:0-25249 GCA_026074375.1 Tanacetum coccineum | reverse complement strand
TAGGATTAGGTTGTGTGTTGATGCAAAGAAGTAAGGTGATAGCTTACGCATCTAGGCAGTTGAAAATTCATGAGAAGAATTACACCACCCATAATTTGGAACTGGGTGCGGTTGTATTTGCGCTTAAGATTTGGAGACATTATTTGTATGGGACAAAGAGTGTCATATATACAGATCATAAGAGTCTCCAGCACATCTTTACTTAGAAAGAGTTGAATATGCGACAGCGTCGCTAGATAGAGATGTTTAGTGATTATGACTGTGAAATCCGTTACCACCCTGGTAAGGCAAATGTAGTAGCTGATGCACTAAGTAGGAAAAAGCGGTGAAACCTAAGAGAGTTAGAGCGATGAACATGACCCTTTAGTCAAGTACTCCCTTCGTCCTAAAATTATTGTCTCCTAACACAAAACACATAGTTTAAGAAAAGTGCATTTATTACAGCTTTCTCTTTCTTACTTTTTAACAGAATAACAGTTTTACCCTTAGCTAATTAATTAAAGTGTAGGTCCTTATTAACAGGATCTAAATGAGCCTTGAACGACTTATAGTCCTTTGAATAAATCCAAAGATACTATGAGAGACAATGACTGTGAATATAAATATTGACGCGGAATATCAATATCTATACCAAGATGAACACAAGAACAAATACTCAAATTGCTATTACTATTACTATTTGATTGTGAATACTCAATCAACTCATATGTTTACAATACTATTCTATGTTCCTTTTATAGACTTAAGGAACCCTAAACGCGTTAAGAGATAATGCTTATCTCTTCCTAAATCAACGCTAATTGATAACTATTACTAAAATTACAAACAGACTTAACTGTCTGACCAAGCAGTATTAACTTTAATACTGCCAGACTTAATATTAGTACTACCAGTATTAACTAATACTGCCAGACTTAATATTAGTACTGCCAGTATTAAGTCTTTTACAATATATTTCCCAACAATCTAGTCAACCATATTAAATACCATAATTAAGTATTCAATATGTTTCTAACTATGTGGTCAACATTAATCAAATGTATTCAATACTTTCCATAACCACCTCAATTAAACTTCTCATCAACATAAAGTCTTCAATCATAAAGTCTTCAACCATAAAGTCTTCAATCATCATTAATGTCTTCAATCAACATTAATGTCTCTAGTTGAAACTTCTCTTTTATCATTGACTAGTAGCAGGATCTTTCAACAGTATTAAGAAGACTTTTAATTCCCAACAATTATCTTCCAAGAAATTATATATTACTTGGTGGATGTAAACCTTAATTTATTTGATGACTGTTTACATTCATTGATTATTTTTAGTCTACGCGATTTAGCTTAAAAGTAAATATTAAAAGTAAACGCGTATCGGACTAAAATAAATAGTGATCGTTAATAGAGTCGTACAATGACACAAAAATGAGAAATGTTACAAATACTATACTAGATTGCATTAGATGGCTATGGCTGCCTTTGAGTCACAATACATAGGTATATTATCAAAGTAAAAGCCATAATCTGTGATCTGAGTTCTCAACCATAGAACTTGAGCGAAGCACCCAGATAAAGACACATACTCGGCTTTTGCTAAAGACATTGAAGTGCAGTCATGCTTCTTTGACGACCAGCTGACTAGCTTATCACCACATAGAAATTGTATTCTACCAGATGTGCTATTACATGAATAGAGACAGCCCGCGTGATGTGTCTTGAAGAGTGATGGTGTAAAGATTTGTGCCACGAGAACTTGTGAGAAGATCATTTCCCTTCAAATCACGAACACAACATGTAGACTTCCGAAAAGCAACTGTAGATCCCTTTGAATATAGATCTTTCTACCTGGTTAAGGGTTGTAGCTAATATGGATAGATCCACACAAACTACAGGAGAAACAATGACTATAAACACTATAAGTTATGCGGAATCTAACTTACAATGCTAAGAAAAACAATGAATATTGATAACTAAACTTTTATATTAATCTGCTAAAACAATTACAGATTACTAACTATGAGATATGAGATTGTATGTGAGATCTATATCTTCTCTAATGTCGTAGGGTTCCTTTTATAGACCAAGGATAAACCCTAACAGACTTACAAAACGCGTAAAAGATAATGCATATCTTTTCCTATAATATCTCATACATATCTCTCAAATGGTACTAACTATTTTATACTATCAGTACTAACTAACTGATCAGTACTAACTATTTTGTACTGTCAGTACTAATTACACTATCGGTACTAACTAATATAACTAACGGTACTAAGTCAGGAATGCATAATTCCCAACAATCCTCCCCTAAACATGATTGTTTAACTCGTTTAACTTCATGTTTCTTCAGTTTACTCTTCTTGAACTTTGGAGATGTATCAGAAGCATTTCTGTCAAATCTTGATCGTGTCTTTTGAATAAACTTTGACTCTTCAGCTACAAGTACCTTTGCTCTGGGATTAGTCCAATTCTTCATTGTAAACAACAAGGTAAATTGATTACCTTGTAGTTTTGAGTAAACTACAACAATCAAACGGATTGATCTTTACTAAAAGTCATTTGCTTTTGGACTAGTCAATGCTTTATTGCCATAACATGGTGCATTGATAACCATATAGTTTTTAGCAAACTATCAGCTATCAACAGATTTGATTAGTCTTTACCAGGAATTGTTTGATCCTGGACTAGCCTACTCTTAACTGTGAAGCAAGGTGAGTTGAGAACCATACAATTTTTTGGTAAATTGTCAACCATAAATGGATTTAAGAAGTCTTTACTAGAAGTCGTTTGCTTCTGGACTAGTCAATTCTTGATGTCTGTAAGACAAGGTAAATTAAAGACCATTTGTTGTATGGTGGTTAGCCAACACCCAACCCCTTCTCACTTCTATTCCCAGCATTACTCTTCATTAAGTTGTTGCTTAATGAATCTTACCAAATGTAGTGCAGCAGTACTTTCCTCTTCAACCTCCAATCCTAAATCAAGCATTCTTTGCAACAATTCCTTGGAGAGAGGGTACCTTCTTTCAACTAGCATGTAGATGACTGTCCCATCCTTAAGCTCTAGTATGCAAACTCCACAAGCTTCATACAGTCTCCATCTAACAATCTCCTATTCTTGTTGATTGTTCCAGAAATCACCTTGATCATTTTCTTCTGTTGAGGATTCCATCATAATCTTCAAGTCTCCCCAAAGAATCAACTCAATACCTTCTGGTGTGATTTCTGAGTACTGCTTCATCACCAAATCATATAAATGAAACAAATCCTGCCTATCAAAAATATGTAGTACCTCCATTAGATAGTTAAATGCCCTGAAGTGCCCATTAACTCTGTAGACAACAAGGTAATCCCCATCTGGTGATGAAACCTTGTGCAACTTAGAAACAAAAGATTTTGTCTCCATAATCTCACTATCTATGGTACTATCAAATGTAACAATCCTTAGACATTTTCTGTGTTCATCATCACTATCATCATCTGGCTGTGGTCTTGGCCTTTTCCTAGCAATCATCTTCACATGACCACTTTTTCTTTTCTTTGTACCCTGCTCTGTCACTTCTTGTTCAGCAGGTACCTTTGCTGTGTCTTCTTCCCTTGGAGTTTCATTGACAACCCTCTTCTTTAATCTCTTCTTTTTAGGGTCTTTAGATTCTTCATTCATCTCCTTAATCTGTCTCTCATCCTCAGCAGAACCAATAGCAATAAAGTTTTTATCAGACCTTTTAACCTCTTTATACAGAACTTGTATTTCTTCAAAGTTCTTGTTCTTCAAATCAGCATGCTTCTTTCCTCCTACATGCTTCAGATAGGTCATCATTTGGTTTCTTAGCTGAGTTCTTGTTGGTGGTCTGCTTCTGATTGCAGCAGCTCTTTGTTGAGCAAGGAACCTCCTTTGAGCAGCAATAGTATCATAAAGAAATTTGGCTCTCTCTTCAACTGTAAACGTTTCTCTCTCTTCCTCTTGAAGCCTTGCAGCTAGAAGTCTATCAGCTTCAATTCTAGCCTGAATATCATCAAAATCTTGTATAAGAGCAGCCTTTGTAGCTTCTTCCTCAGCTAACTTTTTCATTTCCTCTTCTGCTTCCCAATCCTCTTGCACCTTTCTGGCTATTTCTTCATCCTTAGCAAGCTGATCAAACTTTCTTTCAGCTTCATCAACTCCCTCTGACTCAGCATCTGACTCAGCTTCTTCCTCAAGTACTTTCTTGCCTTTGTCTTTAGGATCAATTTTAGGAAGAGGCTTCAATGTAAGTACTGATCTTGTTGATGTAGCCCTTGGTCTATCTGAATCTTCAGCATCTTTGATCTCAACACCTTTTTGTTTAGCCTTATTTTGGCTCATAGATACCAAAAACTCAGCAATGGTCTCATCATCTCTGAAAACAGTTGTAGGAGCAGTACTTTCATCTGAAGTTCCATCTTTTGGCTCAGCAGTACCTTCATCAAGCTTGTCGGTACTAACTTCTACTTCTTTTGGCTTAGCGGTACTAACTTCAGGCTTGTCAGTACTAACTTTTGGCTTGTCAGTACCTTCATCTGGCTTGACGGTACTAACTTGATCTTCAGTACTAACTCCCTTTTGCATGTAAGCATCTGTCTCCATATAATCCATTGCATCATTAACATCCACATCATCAAAAACTTGATCTGTGTGTGCAGTTGGAGTAGATTTGGCAGATTTCCTCCCCTGTTTGGATACAGACTCCTTTTGCATCCACTTTTTCTTCAATGATTTCTTTCCTGCCAATCTTTGCTTCATGGATACACTCTTCATCCAAGCTTTGTGATGTGTGATAACAGGTTTGGCTTTCTTCTTAAGCTTCTTGATCTGTGCCTTCAAGTGTTTAATTTATTTGGCTTGATCTGTGACCTGTTTACATAAAGACACAAAAAGATCATATACACTTTGGAGTGTCAGGCCATCCTCATTTCATGATAGGGATTTATCACTGGATGACTGATCTTTATGATTCCCACCAAAACCCTCTGGAATGGAATCAGGAATAGGAATAGTAGGTGAAGGTCTGTGAGATGGGTCAGGCTGTGTCTCATGTTGGTCTGCACTTGGTTGAGGAAGAGAGGGTGTGGGTTGAGGTTCAGATTGTCTTTCTGAAGCTTCACCCTCATCCTCAGTTGGTTGAACCAACATAGATTCAAACAAAGGTGTGACATTCCCTGAAAAATGTTTTCCCTTTTTAACCATAAAAGAGAAAACTTTACTAGTTAAAGCATTAATAGGGAAGTGGTCTAAAGGCACAGGCACATTCTTTAGCTGTTTATCCAAAAAGACTGAAATAAATCTTGGAAACATAACAAACTTTTTCTTTGCATCCAAGTGTCTCATCATACCATCAAAAATTAATTTAGAAAAAATTATATTTTGATTAGTGGCTAAGCAAATCATTGCTGTGGCAATATTGGTGGGGAATTTGATCCCCAAGAAGTACATTTTAGAGAAACTAATGCAGTGATTCTTAGTATGATAAAGTGATTCACCTACTAGGGTTGGAAAACAGGGCTTTGTTAAAAGTTAAAACAGTTAGGTCCCCCTCTGTTAGCCTTAAAATATGGTGACAAACACGGAATTACATTAGATCATTTATAGAGTGACATATAGGGACTAATAATGACTATAGTACAATAGTTGTGTGTCTCTAGGACTATAAAATCATCACACCTCCATACTTCATGGAGGGGTGAAGCCTCATTTTGTAAAGTGTGTGTGTGTGTGTGTTTTCTCTCTACCACGAGAAGAAAAGGTTGAGTGTGGGAGTGGGGAAGCCGGCCTTAGGGCCTTGGGGGAGGGAAAAAAATAATTTTTTTTTTGATTTTTGGTTTATAAGTTTTATTAAAGTGTTGTGTAAGTTTTAATTTATTAAAGGTAAGGTTTTAGGTAAAAACGCGAGTTTTAGCAAGAATTTACGTAAACGCGAAACACAACGGAAAATGAAAATGAGGAAAATTATAATCGTCGAGGGATATTATGAGAATATTAAATCACTTAAGATGCGAAGACGGAATAGATTTCTAAATACGGCTCACGCAAAGCTAAAAACGAGAAAATCTTACTAAATCGGGTAAACGTAAAATTAATAACTCGCTAAAAATGAAAATAGAAATAAAGCTCGGAGTAAATAGTGACCTTAAATACGGAATGTTACATCCTCCCCTCCTTAAGGGAGCGCCGTCCCGGTGCTCGATTCCTCAATCTTGTCTTCTTATTACTCGAGAAAAGATGAATCAATACCCTTATAGTTTTTAGTAAACTGACACTATCAAGGATTTGATTTGTCTTACAAAAGCCCGTTTGCTTTTTGGACTAGTCAATGCTTCATTGCCCATAACAAGGTGCACTGATAGCCATATAAGTTGTTTAGCAAAAACCCCCTATCACTATCAACATATTTGATATCTTTACCCCTCCGGTGACCTAGGGCCGGTAGGGCTCTTTTAACTATGAAGCGAAGTGAGAGTAATGAGTGGGGATCAGGAAACCATATAATCTTTTTTTGGTAATTGTCAACCATAAACGGATTTAAGAAGTCTTTACATAAGTCGTTTGTTCTGGACTAAGTCAATTCTTGATGTCTGTTAGCATGGGAATTTAAAGACATTTGTTACGTGGTGGTTAGCCAACACCCAAACCCTCTCACTTCCTACTCACAACATTACTCCTCAGTAATCCTATTGCTTAATGATCTTACCAAATGTATTGCAGCAGTATTTTCCTCTCAACCTCCAATTCCCAAAAATCAAGCATTCCTTTGCAACAATTCCCATGAGAAGGGTACCTTCTTCAACTAGGCATGTAGATGACTATCCCCTCTTAAAAGCACTTAGTATGCAAACTCCATAAGCTTCATACAGTCTCTAACTAACAATCTCCTAATCTTGTTGATTGTTCCAGAAATCACCTTGATCATTTTCTTCTGTTGAGGATTCCATCATAATCTTCAAGTCTCCTTAAAGAATCAACTCAATACCTTCCTGGTGTGATTTTTGAGTACCGCTTCATCACCAAATCATATAAATGAAACAAATCCTACCTATAAAAAATATGTAGTAACCCTTTCCATTAGATATTAAAACCTTAACAAGAAGTGCCTATTAACTCTGTAACAACAAAGGTAATCCCATCTGATGATGAAACCTGGCAACTAAGAAACAAAAGATTAAGTCACCATAATCCGACTACTAGTTACTATCAAAATTAAACAATCCTTAGTACATTTTTCAGTGTTCATCATCACTAGCATCATCTGGCTGTGGTCTTTGGCTTTTCCTAGCAATCATCTTCACATGACCACTCTTTCTTTTTTCTTGTACCACTGCTCTGCTTCACATTCTTGTCAGTAGGTACCTTGCTGTGTCTTCTCCCCTTGAGTTTTCATTGACAACCCTCTTCTTTTTAGGGTATTGTAGATTCTTCAATCAACTCTTAATCTTCTCTCATACTTAGCAGAACCAATAGCTATAAATCTTTATCAAACCTTTTAACCTTTTAAATACAGAACGTTGTATTTTCCTTCAAAGTTCATGTTCTTTTAAATCAGCATGCTCTTTCCTTCTACATGCTTTAATAGGTCATCATTTGGTTTCTTAGCTGAGTTCATATAGGTGGTCTGTGCTTCTGATTGCAGCAGCTCTTTGTTTAAGCAAGGAACCCTCCTTTGAGCAGCAATATACATAAAGAAATTGACTCTCTCTTTAACTGAAACGTTCTCTCTCTTCCACTGAAGCTTCAGCTAGAATTCTATCAGCTTCAATTCTAAGCCTGAATATCATCAAAATCTTTGTATAAAGAGCAGCCCTTTGTAGCTCGTCCCTCAGCTAACTTTTTCATTTCCACTTCTTCTTCCCAAATCCTCTGGCACCTTTCTGGCTATTATCTTCATCCTAGCAAGCCGATCAAACTTTCTTTCAGCTTCACAACACCCTCTGACTCAGCATCTGACATTAGCTTCCTTCCATCAAGTACTTTCTAGCCTTTGTCTATAGATATTTAGGAAGAGGCTTCAATGTAAGTATCGATCTTGTTGATGTAACCCTTAGTCTATCTGAATCTTTAGCATCTTTGATCTTAACACCTTTTTGTTTAGCCTTATTTTGGCTCATAGATACCAAAAACTTAGCAATGGTCTCATCATCTCTGAAAACAGTTGTAGGAGCAGTACTTTCATCTGAAGTTCCATCTTTTGGCTCAGCAGTACCTTCATCAAGCTTGTCGGTACTAACTTCCACTTCTTTTGGCTTATCGGTACTAACTTCAGGTTTGTCAGTACTAACTTTTGGCTTGTCAGTACCTTCATCTAGCTTGACGGTACTAACTTGATCTTCAATACTAACTCCCTTTTCTACACTTTCCTTCTCTTTAAGCACCACAAAGCTTGTCCTCCCCTCATCATAAGCATCCTCTGTCTCCATGTAGTCCATTGCATCATCCACAATATCATCAAGATCATCAAAAGCTAGATCTTTATGCACTGTAGGTTCATCAGATTTGTGCAGATTTCACTGCCCCTGATTTTTTGAACAGAACTCCTTTGCATCCACTTTTTCTTCAATGATTTCTTTCCTGCCAATCTTTGCTTCATGGATACACTCTTCATCCAAGCTTTGTGATGTGTGATAACAGGTAAGAAGCAGTGGTCGTTGGTGTGGTTTGACTTCTACAAAATTCCGCTGTGCACGTCAATGACAAGTAGAAGATTGTTCAAACTACTTCAAAGTTTTAGAATCTGCTTAAGATAGGGATGTTGGTTTGGGGGGAAGTTGATTCAGAAACTTCGCCAAAAAGGAGTCTATGAAGAAAGCTTTTCAAGACATGCTGCATGGATTGGGGGGAAGTTAATCCAGTTCATGCATACTACAATGGTTCCTGTACAAGTAAAGACAATGAAGATCCAAGCTGGAGTACAAGTTTCAAGACAAGGAGAACTCAGAAGACATCTTCAGCTTTAGAAGTGCTTTGGAAGACTTTATTTCTGTTGTATTTGTACCTGATAGGAACATTGTAAGTAATTCTGTATATGTCCACATATTGGGGGAAGATTGTTAGCCTTAAAATATGGTGACAAACACGGAATTACATTAGATCATTTATAGAGTGACATATAGGGACTAATAATGACTAAGTACAATAGTTGTGTGTCACTAGGACTATAAATACCCCCTCCATACTTCCATGGAGTGGTGAAGCTCACTTTTGTAAAAGTGTGTGTGTGTGTGTGTGTGTTTTCTCTCTACCACACACACACTCTTCCTATCTCTTCACCTTTATCTCTAATAATATGACTATTCATCTTTTTCATTTTACACAACCTCCAAATCTGTTTTAATTCCTTGTTCTTGTATGTCATTTACAATCTACACCCTCATACCCTATTAGCTGAATAGCATCAAATATAGCCTGATTATGTAGAGAATCTATCCCATTAGCATCATTAAAAAGATCACTTCTTATTGATGTCTCTAAGATATTCACAGGCTTGCCAGCTACTTTGGCAGTAATGTACCTAACATTGTTGATTTTTTTGGATTTAGCAGACATCCAAAACTGTTCAACAAATGTAGTAGAGACTACAGGACTTACAGTGAGAGCATAGTGAATGGAGCTTCGTGTAAGAAAGTCTATAATCTCATGAAAATCGGTATTCCCATCAGTCTTTTCCAAGTAAGCGACCATGTTGTGTTTAACACAAGATTGAAGAACAGTCATATGTGTAGAATTGATGATCATCAGTGATTAAAAGATTAGGGTTTGTTAGAAGAGAGCGATTAAGAAAGATTACGTGAGTAAATTGTGCAATTTAGATGGGTTTATATAGGTTGGACAAACCCAAAAGCAAAGAAACCGGTACAATTTACACTTTAGACCCTTGGCGGTATTTTCTCAAACGGCTTTATAGCGGTACTATCTTTGCCCAGCGGTACTAACTTTGCACTATCGGTACTAACTTTTGTCAACCAAAGAATGAGCAAGTCTGGCAACAAGAGTTCTTCAGTACCATCTATATCTCTTTCCAATGACTCTCTAAAACCCAAACAACTTCATGAATTTCATCACTATGGTCAAAAATCTGCTTAAAATATTTCATACAAACTGTACAACAAATCATCGTGCCTCCCCTTAATTGTAGCTACAGATTTAATAATCCAATGCTAACCACCAAAAAATTAAATCTTGTGACATCAAATCCTTTGGTGAGAAGGTCTGCAACATTATGATCAGTGTAAATCTTGATAACTTCTATCAGTCTTTTCTCATAGCAATCTATTATAAAATGAAATCGAATTTCGATATGCTTGGTCCTTGAATGAGCAACAGGATTCTTAATAACACTTATAGTGCTCTCATTAGCAATATGGATTTTGGTGTTCATGAAATTGAAACCATAATCCATCATCTGATTCTGTATCCATAATAGTTGCCCATAATAGTTAGCAGCTGCAACATATTCTGCCTCAGTAGTAGAATTTGCCATAAAACATACCAAAACACTCATTTCAACCACAAGTTTTATCCATTTCAGTCTCCACTGTTGGTTCACCTTATCAGTCTCAACAAATATCAACTTTTCAATCATCTAACCTCTCTTCAATCACTTATCAATCCAATGAGTATCAGTATCAATTCCCACACATCTATTTTCGCCATCATTCATCTTTACCTCATTTGGAATATGCTCCCTCAGATTGATCAAACAATCTGAATTTTCCCAATATGAATCAGTTTATTGTTCCAGTGGTTCCAGTAAGGTGATTGATTCCCATTGATGTTTATCAATCAATGATGTCGTTTTTGATGTTGGCTGTCACTTCCGTATTATCCCTACTACCAATAAGCAGTGAGAAATTGTCAACCTAGGCACAAGCTACATTAATTATGGAAGAGTTACCTTACAACCAATTCAGGGAGACAAACTTCAGTAGTCTGCAGGTACTTCAAGGAATTATACTACCTAAGGGAGCAAGTGGAATAGTGGAAATAATTGCTGGAAAACAAGATCGGTTATTGCTCTACATCTGTAAATGGGAATGCCAATGTCCAAACAGTGCACCAACCAAGAGGAAACGAAGCTGATTCGTGGTTTATAGGATAAAGTGTTGTTGGATCAAAGCTCAAGCCAGTGAGTAAAATTTTACATGAGGGGAACTTGATTTTTTTGGCAGATTCCAGGAATTCTAGAAGTCAAGCCTCAAGATTGTTATAATCACAATGCTGCTTATCAAGCTGATGATTTGGATGCATATGACTTTGATTGTGATGAACTAAACACTGCCAAAGTTGCTCTCATGGCGGACATTTATCTCACTATGGTTCAGGATGCTTTTCAGAGCTCTTTCTGAGGTATTTACAATCATGTAAATGTGGATTAATGATCGGATAAAATTCAAGTTGTGACCGGAGGCTATGCCGTCTTTGAACTATCAATGTTTTAACTATTCAGAGACTGACAATAACCAGTGATAGCAAAATCATTCTTTATTCTCAGTATCTGATGGAATCACAACTAGGGTAAGCTGTTCAAAATTCTAACTCTTCTGTACAACACAGGATGAATTTGATATTATATGTTGATTGAACACCTAAAAACCCAAGTAGTTCATTGTACCAAGACGAATCTGGAAAATAAAAGTGTCAATGATACTTTAAATGCTAAGCTTGAAAGATATAAGGAACAAGTCAAAGTGTTGAAAGAAGGACAAAACGTTGATTTAAAGAGTCAAGATAACGTTTCAGATTCATGTGCACAGTCTGTAGAGATTGATCATCTTAAACGAACTCTTTCAGAACATTTAAAAGAAAATGAATCTTTATTTCAAACGGTTACACTTCTCAAAAATGATTTTAAGAAAGAAGAATCTAGAAACCTTGGATACGGAAAATAGCCTTAGAAAAGCTGCTGATCAAGACACCTAGATATACCGTTTTAAAAGAGATCAATCTGACGAAAACCTCAGTTTTTATATGTTATACACTATACAAGCTCTAGGTTTTCAAAATCCCTTTCTACTGAAGAAAAGCTTAGCTAGTTGGAAACCTATAGACTATATGTTGGTGATATAATTCGGATAACCATTCCTATTGTGATCCCAGACTCAGAAAGAGACTTAACACTTGTTTGAAGGAGAGTCGTTCAAAAATGCTTTTTAAACATAAGGTTAATCATGATGCAAGAAAAGAGTAAAGATAAAACAAATTGTTCCACACATCGATTATGCTGCTTCTTAATAAACTTTAGAAAGATTTTGAAACCCCCACGGTTTCGTTTGTTCCACAAAACTAAGTATCTGCTGAAAAACGCCTTTTGTCGCTATAACTTGTGAGTTCCTCAAAACCCGATCTTTTGGATAGTCCCTACTAATGTTCGGTTCCTAAAAAACTTCCAAATGTCAGCATGGTTTAATACGAGTTTGGAAAGGAAACTTAAATACCATCTTGACTATCTTGATGATGGTAGGTTAGTCAAAGAAAGAACCATGCCCACAGCTATCACTGATGGGACGCGTGGGGGTTTTTTCTGAAACATATAAAGCTTGTTTTAGGGAAGAAATAAATTCATTTGTAAAAGCTTTTCTAGGACTTATTTCGTACATTTCAACCTACAAGTGGTTGATGAATGAACTTGTGAAGTCCTAATAATGTCTTTTAGTCAAATGGAACAGGCTTGTGGATAAACATCGTTGTAGAGTGTGTAGAGTAAAAACTTTTAAAGTAAAATCAATCTAGCTTTGAACAAAAAATGAACGGGATCAGTTGAACATGTGATGAGCAAAGATATTATGAACTTGATTGTTAAATTCTTATGGATTATGACCTTGTGAATGCTAGCATGAAAGTGAAATGTGTCTCAAACTGAGGACTGAGCTTCAAAAAGAATTTCGTGAAATGGAAAAAGAGATTTACGAGTAAACTGTTCAAAAGGTTTACAACTCGTGAAAACATTGCATTTCGTTAGAAGTGATACTCACCGTATCAGGAAATTTTTCAAAGAGGAACAATTCATATTTCAAACAAAATGCTCCTAAGTTTTGATCAATTGGTTTGAATTAAAAGCAATTGAAAGCTCAGTCCTAAGAAAAGGGACATGGTCATTAAGAATGTTGAAAGAGAGAAACAAATCGCTCTAGTGGAATATGGATACGGATAAGATTAAACAGGGACTTAGAAGAGATTGAAAACATAAATATTGAATTTGGATCATAGGGTGACTCAAAAGCTTATTGATGGAGAATGGCATTAAAATCAAACCTATAAGCAAACTTTATGAATCGATTAACCAACCGTGTTCGGTTTAAAAGGAATTATAATTATTCTCCTTTATTTATTATATAATAAAAGATTAATAATATTATTTAATAATAAAAGAGTAATTTATAATTATATAATTAATTATAATGATAAGTTATATTAAATTTAAAGAATATATAATATTATAATAGATTTTTGTTTTTTTTATTAAATGATATTTAAATTAAAAGAATATATATATAATAATATTAATTATTTAATAAAAGAGATTCCTAATTTAATATTTTTATTTTTATATTATTATTAATTTTATTATAATAAATGAATATAATATATTATTTTATAAATTTTTTTTTTACTAAAAGAATAATCAGATTTAAAATAATCAAGTCAATCTAATAGTCGGTAGAAAATTAAATTTCTGATTTAAATGCTTGTCTTCAGGAAAAGTTTTGGTAATTACAACTCTCAAGGATGAATTGAGGAAACTCAAAGGAAAAGATTTAGCTAATAATGAAGTTACACATCATCCTAGTGATCCAGAGATTAATACAGAACCAATAACCCCTAAATTGTTGAACAAAAGGTCAGCTCACTCTGCCTATATTAAGCACACTCAGGAAGAAGCTGCAGTTCTTAGGGATCTAGTCGATCATATTAAAGCAAACTATCCCCTAGATCCAACCTTAGAATCTGCCTATAAGTATACTAAGCTAATTCAGGAGTTGCTTTCAAAAATCAGTAAAACCTGCCCTAGTATCAACAATTCTGGAGAATAATTAGTGGCTGTGACCCCAATGAAAAAATTCAAAAGAGTTAGACTTACTGAGCCCGTCACATCCTCAAGAAACACAATCATAAAAAAGGCCTCTACATCAAACCTAGCTTCTAACAAACCTATGTTGTCTTCTACAGGAGTAAAACCATCTACTAGTGCTAGCGGATCACAACCTTCAGGCAATATAAAGAAAGATAGGATTTTGCAAACATAAAGTAGTACTCAGATGAATAAAGTAGAAGCCCACCCTAGGAAAGTTAAATCTAGTTTGAAAAATAAAGATAATGTTGTTGCACCTAAAGGAACTGCTCATGTGCAGCATTCCAAGCTTAATGCTAATTCTGAACTTAAATGTGTTAAGTGTAATGGTTGCATGCTTTCTGATAATAATGTGAATGCTCGTGCAAAATCAAAATCTGCTAAGAAACAAACAAAGAGAAAAGTTTGGAAACCAACAGGAAAGATGTTTACAACTATTGGATATATTTGGAGACCTACTGGTCAGACCTTCGCTATCGTAGGAAATGCGTGCCCTTTAACTAGGATCACCACTACTACTGAAGCACCCCTTAGGAAACCAGTTGTTCTAGATAATGAAACATCTAAACCTGCTGTAACATTGGTCTATTCACTGAAACCTAGGAACTCTAAAACTAATGTTCCTGTTAGCAAATCTAAGGTTCTTCAATCTGTATCTGCTAACAAAAAGGAACCTAGTAAATCTTGGGAATCCATAATTTCCGATGTTCCATCATCCTCTCTTAATGAATGCAGGTCGTCTAAATTGTCCTCTAGTATTTGGACTCCGACTGCTCCAAGCATATGACCGGAGATCGCTCTCAGCTCACCAATTTCGTCAACAAATTTTTAGGTACAGTCAAATTCAGAAATGATCATGTGGCAAAGATTTTGGGATATGGTGATTATCAGATTGGGAATGTTACGATATCAAGGGTTTACCATGTGGAAGGACTTAGACACAACGTATTCTCCGTTAGGCAGTTTTGTGATTCGAAGCTTGAGGTTGTTTTTCGTCAACACACCTGCTTCATTCGTAATTTAGAAGGTGTTGATTTATTGACTGGATCTCGAGGAAACAATCTGTATACTTTGTCTCTTAGAGACATGATGGCGCCCTCTCCTATATGTCTCTTGTCAAAGGCCTCAAAGACTAAGTCCTAGGTATGGCACCGACGGTTGTCTCATATAAACTTTGGTGCAATCAACCATTTAGCTAGACATGGTCTTGTTCGAGGTCTCCCTAAGCTTAAATTTGAAAAGGACCATCTGTGTTCTGCATGCGCAATGTTTAAGAGCAAGAAGAAACCCCACAAACCTAAATTTGAAGACACCAATCAAGAAAAACTCTATCTGTTACACATGGATCTATGTGGACCAATAAGTATCGCAAGTGTTAATGGAAAGAAGTACATCCTCGTCATTGTCGATGATTACTTACGATTCACATGGGTTAAGTTCTTAAGGTCAAAAGATGAAGCTCCATATTTCATAATCAAGTTTCTTAAGATGATCCAACTGCGGCTATTATGAAGCTGCTCGACGCATCAGAACAGATAATGGAACTGAATTTGTTAATCAAACATTGCGTGAATATTATGAGAAGGTTGGTATCTCTTATGAAACATCTGTAGCTCGCTCTCCACAACAAAATGATGTCGTTGAAAGACGGAATCGTACGCTAATTGAAGCTGCTCGCACAATGTTAATTTATGCAAAAGCTCCATTATTTCTATGGGCTGAAGCAGTGGCTACCGTATGTTACACCCAAAATCGTTCCATTATACGCCTTTGTCACGACAAAACACCATATGAGCTTTTACATGACAAACTTCCTGAATTATCTTTCTTCCATGTATTTGGTGCACTCTGCTATCCAACGAATGATAGTGAGAATTTGGGCAAGTTACAACCAAAGGCTGATATTGGTATTTTCATTGGTTATGCACCCACGAAGAAAGCATTTCGAATTTACAACTGACGTACCAGACGAATCATTGAGACAATTCATGTAGATTTTGATGAGCTGACTACGATGGCTTCTGAACACAGCAGTTCAGGACCCGCACTTCATGAAATGACTCCTGCAACAATCAGTTCAGGACTCGTGCCAAACCCTCCTCCTTCAACACCATTTGTACCACCTTCAAGAACTGACTGGGATATGTTGTTTCAACCATTGTTTGATGAATTACTCAATCCCCCACCTAGTGTTGATCACCCAGCCCCTGAAGTCGTTGCTCCAATTGATGAAGTAGCAGCTCCAGTACCCGCTGTATCAACCGGTTCACCTTCCTCAACTACAGTTGACCAAGATGCACCATCACCAAGTAACTCTCAAACAACACCCGATACCCAACCTCCCGTCATTCCTAACGATGTTGAAGAAGACAATCATGATATTGAAGTTGCACATATGGGTAATGATCCGTACTTTGGTATTCCAATTCCAGAAGTTCCTTCTGATCAATCTTCATCGTCAGATTCTATTCATACAAATGTGCCTCCCGATCACCAAATTTCTGAACACAATAACAAATGGACTAAGGATCATCCACTTGAAAATATAATCGGTGAACTCGCTAGACCAGTTTCCACAAGGCTGCAATTACATGAGCAAGCTCTTTTCTGTTACTACGATGCTTTCCTCACTGCTGTTGAACCCAAGACGTATAAAGATGCTTTGACTCAAGCTTGCTGGATCGAAGCAATGCAAGAAGAACTCAATGAGTTCGAACGTCTTGAAGTATGGGAGCTCGTACCCCGACCAGATAAAGTTATGGTTATTACTTTGAAGTGGATATACAAAGTGAAACTAGACGAACTGGGAGGTATACTAAAGAACAAAGCTCGATTAGTGGCTCGTGGTTACCGTCAAGAGGAGGGAATCGATTTTGAAGAGTCTTTTGCTCTGGTTGCAAGATTAGAGGCTATAAGGATTTTTCTCGCGTTTGCTGCTCATATGAACATGGTCGTTTACCAAATGGATATGAAGACTGCGTTTCTGAATGGTAATCTACGAGAAGAAGTTTATGTTAGCCAGTCGGATGGGTTTGTGGATAAAGATAAACCAAATCACGTGTACAAGCTTAAGAAAGCTCTTTATGGGTTGAAACAAGCTCCACGCGCGTGGTATGACATGTTGTCTTCGTTCCTGATATCCCAAGACTTCTCCAAAGGTTCAGTAGATCCCACATTGTTCATACGCAGAGACGGCAAGGAACTACTTCTGGTACAAATATATGTCGATGATATCATCTTTGCTGAATCGACACCTAGTACTTTGTGTTTCTGTTACTATAATGCTTTCCTCATTGCTGTTGAACCCAAGACGTATAAAGATGCTTTGACTCAAGCCTGTTGGATTGAACCAATGCAAGAGGAACTTAATGAGTTCGAACTACTTAAAGTATGGGAGCTCGTACCCCGACCAGACAAAGTTATGGTGATTACCTTGAAGTGTATGTACAAAGTGAAACTAGACGAACTGGGAGGAATTTTGAAGAACAAAGCTCGATTAGTAGCCTGTGGTTACCGTCAAGAGGAGGGAATCGATTTTGAAGAGTCTTTTGCTCCGGTTGCGAGATTAGAGGCTATAAGGATTTTTCTCGCGTTTGCTGCTCATATGAACATGGTCGTATACCAAATGGATATGAAGATTGCGTTTCTGAATGGTAATCTGCGGGAAGAGGTTTATGTTAGCCAGCCAGATGGGTTCGTGGATAAAGATAACCCCAATCACGTGTATAAGCTAAAGAAAGCTCTTTATGGGTTGAAACAAGCTCCACGCGCGTGGTATGATATGTTGTCTTCGTTCTTGATATCCCAAGACTTCTACAAAGGCTCAGTGGATCCTACATTGTTCATCCGTAGAGACGGCAAGGAATTACTTCTGCATTTGCAGATGTGATTCATGCTAGTTGTCAAAAAAACGCTGCGATATCCAGTACGGAAGCTGAATATATTGCTTTGTTCGGCTGTTGTGCTCAAATCCTTTGGATGAGATCACAGCTTACCGACTTGGCTTTGGTTTTAACAAAATCCAATGTACTGTGATAACAAAAGCGTTATTGCCTTATGTTGCAACAACGTTCAACATTCCAGATCAAAGCATATAGACATCACATTTCACTTTATCAAGGAGCATGTTGGGAATGGGGTGATCGAACTTTACTTTGTCAATATGGAGTATCAACTGGCAGACATCTTCACTACAGCTCTTGGCCGAGAATGAATTGAATTTTTGATCAACAAGCTGGGAATGCGGAGTTTTACGCCGGAGACTCTAAAACAATTGGCAGATGAAGTTGATGAATAGTGGTGGTACCTATTAACATATCCTATATCATATGTATATACATAAAACCATAAAAACCAAAAAGATTTTTCATTTTTAGAAAACTTTTATAAAAACAAAATACAAAAATATAAAATCTATAAAACCAAAGAAAAAATATAAAAAGAGGTAATAAAGGCATGTCTTCTGAAAATCAATAACATTTATGGTCTTAGAAATGTCATTCAATAATGATACGAGGCCGTTAATGAAGTTCGAGCAGAAGTTACAAATGTTTTCAAAACATGCCAAATGGCTTGCTATTATTTCAGATAGTAACCCAGACATCATCTTAAACACAAGTATTCCATCAAAAAGGAAACTTGACCTCTCAACGGGAATTTATTCTCGGGTATGGTCTACTTTATGACCATGCAAAGGCTTGTGTTTACTTTGCAACACAACCCGTGCTTCCTATATACCATAAGTGTACGTGTCAGTGCGCTTATGTGTCAAAATAAGAGAAATCTTATTTTTATTGGTAAAAAGTTGTCTTCATAATGAATCAGTGTTCTCAGTAATCATAAAGAGATTTTCAAAGATAATTCGACCACTTAAATGATGATAACATCTCTTTAAATAGAAAACGGGTCATTATTTGACAAGGAGAAAGTGTCATCAAATAATCTTTTAAAATGGTCTTTCAAAATAAGTCACAGAATAAACATATAAAGTTTTGAATTATGACGAATAACATTTTTAAGGGGAGTTAATTTATATTAACTTCAAGAGCTTTAGATGTCATTTATTTCAAACTTTAGGAACTTATTTGAAATATGAGACCTAGTAAGTATAGGCTTTAAAACTACATACGACTAATATTGCCAACACCTCATAGCTGTAAAAGACTTAGGAATGTTTGGACATAATTACATAGTTTTAAAGACCTTGAAGTTGATTCTCACATAATAGATCTAAGATATATTGGTTCTTCAAACATGTTCTCGAGTATGTATGCGTACAAGGTTTTGCTGATTCTGACGTGTCGAAACCAACAAGGGGGAAGGAGTAGATGTATACCTAATAGTGTCCTTGGCTTTCTTTTGAGGTTAGCTTCTTTTGTCTTTTGAGGTTAGCTTCTTTTGATTTTAGGCCGTTTTGAATCTTTCGGGTGCACTATTTCTATCACATGGTGGAAGAGACATCTCATCATTAGCCAGTATGCATTATTTGAGTCCCTAGGGGGAAGTGTTGGGAATATAATTATTTAAAACGTGAGAAATGTTCTTTCTGGTTCAATTATTGCTTCCTCAAACGGTCAATCTCTAAGATTATTCTTAAAATGAGTAGAAATATTTGATAAAAGTGGTACACATAGGGATTTAACTATCTACATCTAGGACTTAGTTGACTTTGGTGTTACAATTTATATCATAACTATCCTGAAGAGAGAAATGCGCTCATCTGGGACTTAATTGACTTTGGTGTTGCGGTATCAAGTTCTTGAAAGGGTTAATTGTGTACTTCGGATATCTGGGCTTTATACATCAAGACTGCTTGATGCGGCTTGCAAGAAAGTTTTGAATCTACTAAAGAAAGGATTGCTGGTTTAGGGGGAAGCTAAGACAACATCAACACCGACATCACCAACTACACAAGCTCAAGTTACATATGTATCTGAATCTGTTTCATACTCTAAGTTTGAAGCAAAGACTTTCGTAATTTGGAAAGAAAGTTGAAGCAATACTGAAGAGTGCTTGGACAGAGAAAGATCAGATTGATAACTTCTAGAAAAAAAAGGTTAATGAGGAGCTTAGAAAAGTTCGTTGGTGGAAGTTTGTACGAAGGAGACCTACGGCTGCTACAAAGGACCATATGATTTCATCATATGATGTTCTCATATATCAGGTCAAACCTCGTACATAATATACTTGTGAATATGTTATTAAGTAGTATAGACTTATGGTGATAATAAGGAGTGCTCGAGTACAAAATTTTCAAGAATTTCTTAGTAAATTCAAAATCTTTCAAATTATTGTACTCAGCACTGTCTTATATACCCTCATAATTTGAGGGGGAGCATTAAGATGTTCTTAATAGATATTCCATAACATTTTGTCCCCGAACGTTTAATCAATTGATATCCAAAATATCAAGGGATTAACATTTTGGATAAGGGGAGAAAATGTGATTAAACTGAATCTAACTTGTACTAAAATGTGATCATATAAAATGGACTCAATGCACTCTACACTTAGCATGTACTACGATTACGATGCACATGTTAAGGGGGAGCTTTTAAGTGACGATGAAAAACTTTCAAAGTGTAAATCTTTTGATATTTATATCAAACACTTTGATTGAACTTTTCAATGATTTTGGAAGGATTGTGATGATATACCTAAAAGACCGACCATGTACTTAAAGTTATGAAGTTATAAGGCGGTTAGGCATAGGTATTCAAATCCCATGATCCAGCCAGAACCGAAGGGATCTAGCCAGGGATATCCACTAGTTAGTGTAGAAGTCCATAGGTATGATAAAAGGAGTAAAGTGAGATTAAGGGAAGAATGCAGACTGAGATGGAGCTAACACTGGAACAAACCCAACAAGGTGTTAGTTATGAAGTCACGGTAAGCATTAAAGGGGTTGAAGAATGAAAAAGAAATGTAAAGATAAAGGGTGAAAAGAAAGTAGCCCTCCATACACTTAGGCAGAAACCGGGTCAATACATAAACTGTCGGAAACACTAAGATGTTGTCTGACATTGAGACTGTTCTTAGTCCAAGTGACGCTTGCACAACCCTCCTAGCCATATGGTGTAGTCTTAAAGAGCTGTTATTTCTCACGGAGATTTACTCTCATTTCTATCGACTTTCTCACTTCCGGTTTGTTGATATTGAAAAGAGGTTGCAGTATGCTCCAGCCTACGATCACTAAAAGCAAGGTGCACTATTGAGTTAGAGCCAAAAGAGATCATCCATAAATCTCATTAGGACACTTGTCAAATTCTGCTTGCTAAGTCACACAATGTGAATTACAAGATATATATTAAGAGTCCTACGCATTATCCTTGTGATTTTGCCAGAACATCTGAGTGATACTTAAGTATTCACAATGAAGATGGAAATCCTGCTTGAGCCAACATCAAACAAGCTCATGGTAGGTAACTTGTGCGATTCTTTATGAATCAAACTTGTGACAACTGGAAAGAAACGATGGTGCGATTCTATAAGAATCAAACTTGTTCCAGGAAATGGATCAACGGTTGTTAATGAATTTTTGAAATGATTAACACTCTCGGTGTGTCACAAAAACACTTTTGCAAGTGATACACCGATTGATTTTCAAATCAATTTTCTATTTTCAATCGGTGAGATAGTAACTCGCTGGTTCACTCTTATCGTGCTGTCTGCTTTGAGACGTTCCGATAATGAGAAATGCGAGTTTGATGAATCTAATACAATGTGTTAGATAGATTCTATACTTCAGTAGAAATCCTATCAAGGAGATTTCTTTTTAAATTGAATCATACTGATCACAGGCGATCCTCACGTGATTCGAAGGATACTCCAACATAACACGGACGAATGACAAAACCATATTGTACCCCCGCTTTATTTTAATGTTTTATTGCAGGAAATTTATAAGCTGGGGTGAAGGTACATTGTTCCCAGCTGACTCACAAGATTCATAACCACATGCTCATACCCGATCGACAAACATAAAGACATCATGAAAGCTCAAGTACATGTTTCAAGACTTCCGCTACTCTGATACCGTACGTCTTTCTTGAAGTGACGAAGTATTAAAGTCAAAGAATTTCAAAGAAGTTTCCGTCACTCTGATACCGAACGTCTTTCTCGAAGTGACGAAGTGTTAAAGTTAAAGAATTTCAAGAAAGATGCAACATTAAAGCTTTTCAAGTCAACAAATCAAGAAAGGTATGAGCATGTCGGTCCAGAAGTCACAAGTTACACAAGATGGCAAGATTCATTAAGATAGCGACGAGATTACGCTTGGTTGATGATCTCAAGATGCTCAAGATCACATTCTATCATACAAATCAAGATAAAGGAACAAGCTCAAGCCTAAAGTCAAATATCACTACATCATATTCACAAGACAAGAAAAAGAAAGAAGTCTGCGAGCACAAGAATGAAGACCTTCATAGTATGATAGGTTTAAGTTTTTGTAACATGAAGTGACCTCCCTTAGGGGGAGATTGTTAGGAATACGAAATTCCTAGAAAAGTCTCGGTCACTTCATAGATATCGGAAGATAGCTCGTCAAGTAATATTTGGAAACTTACATAGGTAACTAGTCCAAGGTCCATGGAAAGCCCATGTAACCAAGGCCCATGTCCACCTCATGTAAGTATAAATACCCTCTCCACACATGGAGAGGGTGTTGGTTCTCTTTGTAATTTTCACATAGTTCAATCAACCTTCTTATTTTTTCTTTTTTACTTTCTCTCTCAACTTTCTCTCTCTACTTAATCTTTTGTGTGAAATGAGTTTTCTTCACTTCTCATGTTACTAAACAATTTTGGTGTAAGGGTAGGAGTGATATAAATTCTTTTATGTGAAGAAAGAAACCTTTTCCTTTTGTTAAAAAAGATTTGAATAAATCTTGGATACATTAGAAATTTACTTTGATTATCTAAGTTTTTCACCATACCATTAAAAATCAATTTTGAAAAATTAAAAGTCCTATTTGTGGCCAAGCAAATTATAACAGTTGCGATATTATTACTAAACTATTCCCAAGCTATTTTATTTGGACTTAAACAATGAAGAATGGTATGGATCATGAACTTCCATTGAGGGAAAAATGGACTTTTTGAAAAGTTAATTTATCAGAAGTTATGGCATACCTCGTCATTGAGAGTTGGTCAAAAATTTTAGTATTTGGTAATGAACTGAGACCACCAACATCTGCTAATTGGAGATATTTCCTAACAGATGTTATAGTAACAGTTTTAACATGACCATTGACCGTGGTAGTTATTTCTTATTCCCCATTATTAAGTGTATTGATAGTAGCAGTCTGCCAAAACTATTTGATGTGAGAATCATAGATAGTAGATTTTCAGATAGAGCAAACCTGATGTGAGAAGCATTTAGAAAATCTACTATCTGATGAAAGCCTTCACTTCCATCTAGTTTCTTTAAGAGAGCAACCATGTTGTGTTGATCACAGTACTTCAAATTTGCCATTGTAGATTATGAAAGCAGTTGAAACATTAAGATTCGAATTAAGTGTTGGGTTTAGGTACACGTTTGTAAGTTATGTGTGTTGGGTGAAAGCAATTGAGATTTTATATAGAAAGCGCTTAAGGTTTTTCTTGGACCGACTGAATAAGGTTGAATCTTTATCTTGAAGAAAGCTTATAAGGGAAAGAAAGATCAAGAATTATCTAAATTATAGACCCCTATAAGCGAAGTTATTGGCAGAAATATCTCAACGGTTATAATTAATTAAGGAAAATATGTTATTCTCTAAACAGTATTAAAGGTAACATAACAATACTAATATTAGCCTAACAGTATTAACTTTTTGCCTAGCAGTACTAATATTAGTAGAAGAGTATTAACTTTTTCTCTAATAACTATACAACAACATGCCTCTATTCATCATAAGCACACTACGAACAACTAGATAGACATGTGAGAATTCATGAGGATCCATATTTATGTACAAGCCATGAATAGAAAGTAGATACTGGCAAGCAAACCTAAATAACCTTTTCTCCAATAATTACTCTGTCTGTTTTTATTCATACATCTCTCTTTTCTTTTTGCTTACAATATCAGACAATTTTATACAAAGTTCCATCAGTTCCTTTAGTTTTATACTATCCTCCCCACTTCCAAGTGTGTTAACTCTTGAGTGAGGTAGATCATTGGACTGTTTAGATACAGCCTCAAACCTAGTTTGAGCTTCTACACCCCCTAATATGGTAACTTGGCACCTGGGACCACTACTCGAACCAGTTCCCTAAGGAAAAGGCTCATTAAGTGTTGCCATGGATTGGGTCCTATTTATGTTACCACTGTCCTGCTCTACTTCTAAGATAGAAGCAATAGTGGCAGCCCTTTCTATTCTGTCTTCCCACTCCCTATAGATAGTCTTATCTGCAACAAGGTGAATAGGTCTACTAGACTAAGATATCTTCATGGTCCTTTTGGCTTTCCTATGTTTTGGGGTCTTTTGAGTTGAGATGATGATAAAATAGTGATTGGTTCTTCATTAGAGAGTTGAGCAGATGTGGATATGTGTTGGGGATCAGTGGGTTGTCCTGACCCTTCACCCACTTCTTCTTAATGTTACATTCCCTTTCATCCAATCTTAATTAACCCCCCCCTCAAACAATACTTCAGAGATTAAGTAATCTAATGCTAGCAATCAGAAAGTTAAACCTGCTAACATCAAAAGCCTTTATGAGAAGATCTGCAACATTGTGGTCTGTGGAATCCAAAGACTCCTTAGATCATTTAAGCTTGGTTTGTTTAGAACTTATATCTAGGATTAATAACATTGATAACATATATGCACAGCGGAATTAAACAAAGAACAATGTTATCATCAACAAGGTTTTACCAAACATTCCAAGCCCCAATATTATTTGATCAGAATAATACATGTTATCTACCTATAACAAGGATCAAGTTACCTTGACCTTGAGGCTACACCACAAACTATAGACGTCTACATTGATCCTTGTGTACACACACGCACTTTTCTAGATATCTTTTCTAAATGCCTAGACCTTCTTTTATAGCATAAGGAGTCCTAGGCTTACAAGGAAACTAATAAAGTAAATCATTCTAATATTTATCTTTGACCATATCTTCGGAATCTCCAATTCTTATCTTTTGAAGACTTTATTAATTACGACTTTGGTCCTTCTTGTTTCC
>BQNB010098027.1:0-25250 GCA_026074375.1 Tanacetum coccineum | reverse complement strand
AAGAAATCCAAGTTAGAAACCCTAACCCGAGCAAAATACTAAACCATGACCCGTTTATTGATTTTTATCCTCTTTAAACCTCAACAAATACTCAAATAAGTTGTAATAACATAAATTACATGTTTCAAATCACATTCCATCATCATTTCATCATTATAACAATAATGAACATAAATTAAATCAATAAAAACCCGTGACCCGTTTACTCATTTTTACCCATTTTAAACCCGAACCACAAACCAAATACTATTGTACACCCTTAATACAAGTCCTATAAACATTAATCTATCATTATATCACCAATACACACAAATTATAAGCAAGAAAACTAAATATGAGCCATAATGGAACCCGCGACCTCCATTTTGCAATTTAACCCATTTTGAAAGTTTATCTTGCATGTAAGCACCTTGATGATGCACCTAGTTCATATATAAACAGCTTACCATGCTACTTCATCCAATTCTTGGCCAAAAATGAGGCCACACATCTTCCTTGGTCCCTAAGTCTTGTTGTGGCAAGTCACCACCTCAAAGACCTTCCACATCAACCTAGCTACTACCATAGCCCCTCCATACTTACCTCTATACCTCTTAGCACAGCCTCTACCATATCATGACATCTTGCACTCCTTCCTTAGCCTCCAAGATCATTTTCGAGTATAAATAGGGGGCAAAACCCATCATTTCAACTCACACCCCACATCTTCTCTCTATAACCCATTATAGCAGCAAGTCTTTGCTCAATAAGTTCCTAAGAGGTTCCAAGAATAATAATCAAGAGAAAGATTGAAGCCTTGAAGCCCCGAAGTCGTTATTCTAGGAGTACAAAGTTAAAAGTCCTGATTTTGACCCATTTTCAAGCTATAAGCTCAAACCCAGGTTCTAAAGGTTCCACTTCTGCTCCTATACCCTTATGATGTTCATATGATCATACATAAACTCTTTATAAAGTTTTATAACTCAATTCATGCTCATTTTCCATTTTGATCCAAAACCGCCTGAAACCCTAATTTCATATTTTTCTTGAATCTATGAGCTAATATGATAAAATGTTTTTATAATCTATCCTAACATGCTTAACTAATGTTATTATAACCACTTTATCAAGTCTTGAAGGAATTTGAATTAAAAACCTACGCGTTTTCATTATAAAACCCTAATTCGACCCGTTTTGATTTCTAGCTTAACAAATCATTAATCTAAACTTTCGTTACGTTAAATCTTTATATTTTAGCTTATATTAATAAGTTATAACCTGCAAATATCATTTAGAAACTTAAAATAAGCTTGCATGGCATTTTGGACTTGTTTTGCTAAAGTATTCCATGCAAGAGGTATATATTGTAACTTTCTGAAACTTATAACCAAAAGGACTAAAAATGTCATTTTACCAAAGTTATAACTATATGGGTATATTATGTCACTTTTCAAAGTGCAAGGTTTACTTTGTACATCTTTTATACTAGAAGGACCAAACTCGTAAAAGTGCAAACTCCAAGGGTATATTTTGCCATTTTTCATTCTTAATGGTCTAAAATATAACATTTTGAAAAAGGATAAAAGTGTATTCAAAACCTTACAAAACATAACTTTAATTAATGCTTGACGTGCTTATCATTTCCAGATATTGAACAAAACGCTTAAAACCGATTATGTTATAACCATTATATAATTCATCATCGATATGCTTTTAAAAAAATCCTGTTACGAAGCTATATCGTACCACAATACTAGGGAGCTTCATATTAAGAGGTTTCATCTTGGTATTACGTTATGACTGAGTTGTTGGGTTTACGATTTAAAGTGCCCTAGCTCCTCAAACGTTTACTGAATGACCTCTGAATTATGATGGCCCGAACGGTGATACAATAATTCCAAACTTTCCAATCAAACTCATAACAATATTAGACTCTCTGAACCAAAGTTCTAGAGTACAATCTTCCTAAGACTTGACATATTTACTCAGGTTGCGTGACGTGGCTGTTTACTATCATTTTGCTATATCAACCTTCCCTGTTAAGATTGTGATAAGGTCATCAGCTTTCATTTTGGAATATTTATTACAACTACCTATCAGGTGAAGTTCATAACCTCGCCTTTACTTATTTACATGTTTTATAAACCCGCGAGGGGATACATGCTTATTACAAACTCTTTTACATACTCGTTTATCTTATAATGATGTGATTACTTTTCAAAGACTTAATAAGTTTATAACCTCACATTTCAATCTTTTGAATATTTTATAAACCCGTATAAACCATAAATGCAAGTGTTTTATGTATGCTATCCAGATATATTATTGCCTAAGTAGCTTCCAGTGCCATTATTTCCATATCATGAATCATTAATTGCTTACGAGTGAGCGCGAATATTGTGAATAGATCTATTGGGGGTGACGACTCCCGTTTGTATACCCATTCATAGGGTAGTCAAACGCACTATATTTGACATAATGGGTAACCTTGGCAAGTTACCTTTTCCACAGGGACATTTGTTCCTCAACCAATGTCACTACGGTGATTTTCCCTGTTAACGTATTGGTGTCATGAGCTTAGATGCAATAATAATGTTACCATTTTTCCATGATAATTGTATTCGTTGCAATTATTACCATTATGATGACTTGCATTCAACTGTTCTCCATAATAATGTTGTTCTCCATGATAATGTTGTTTTCCATAATAATACTGTTTTCCATAATAATTGTGCTCGTGCAAATGTTACACTATAATTTGTATTCAAACTATTTACCATAAACCTATGAATTTCACTCAACCATTGTGTTGATCCTTTTTAGCATGTTTATCTCAGGTAATTGAGCAACTTATGGCATGGAGTGGCATGGACTTGAAGATGGCTAAAACTTGTTATCATTCACATTTTATGTTTCTAGATTTTGGGACCTGCCTTTGTAAAACTCTGATTTTAATGAATGATAACGTATCTTTTAAAAACGTCTCTTTTGAGTCATTTTCTATGATTGTGTCTGTGATTCATGAAGTAATACCCCAGATTAGCTTCCGCTGCTATATTTATCAAAATGGGGGTGTTACAGAGTGGTATCAGAGCTCACGGTTATAGAGAACAAGGGTAAAACCTTAACTATAACTACTTTTCTTTTGCCATCAATGTCCTCTGTGCCACTACATTCCCTGAATTGTGAAGATGCCACTACTTTTTCCGAATAGTATGTAAAAATACATAACTACTATACTATTATATAAATAACTTATGTTATTTACACTGAGTTGTTATACAGAATTATGTCTACTCCCGAATATATCTATCCTATTATTATCCTATCTGATTCAGATGTTGAGGATACTTTTTCCTCTACACATTCTTCTATCTATATCCCGGCTTTATCAAACTATTCTCTGGTTTCACCCGGAAACACCTCTCCTAACTGTTCTGATGATTTAACTAAAGATCTTTTATCCTCACTATCTATCTCACTTTTTCATGATGATCCGTAAATGAAGATCATACAAGCAGATGATACTATTCCACCACCTCAAGTTATTATTGCTCTACCAGCTATTGTACCTCCACCGATGTTTGATTCCCAAGATTTCTTTCCTCCCGAGAAGATTTCACCATCTAAAGATATTGAGACACCAGTTGAATAACTCATTCCAATATCTCCATCTTCATCAGTAAGATCTTCATCACCGGTTAGGTCAACTACATCACCACCCGACTATCCCTTTAATGAATCCTTAAATTTTATAAACTTGTTTCCCGGAAAACCAAATTAGAGTGTAATCAGAGTAGCGTAGCAGAAGCATAGTAGGCCCATAACCCACAGGTCCCATAAATCAAAGTATTCCATCCACCCAAGTTCTGATAAGATATATCAAGATTTGGAGAAATTCTATTGGTTGTCATCAAGAGGTGTGGTCTTGAAAATAAGTAACCGTGTTAAAGGAGGCAATTATAATTATGGTGTGCAACATAATTATAAATGCATCACATACATGGACTTGTGACCTTGATTAGCCTAACATAAAGATTAAATTCATGCCCAATACCTACATCTATTCCCAAACAATACCACTATAACTTTCAACTAAATCTCGAGACTAAATTTCTTTAAGGGGTGGAGACTATAACAACCCGAAATTTTCATCAATGCAAAATCAACTTATTTTATTATGATCACATTTGTACGGAAAATTTATTCCTGTAGCAAAAAGAGGAAACTACAAAGAATTCATAAGCTGTCAACCTTTCTACTTCAATGGTACGGAAGGAGCTGTTGAACTCATTCGCTGGTTTGAACGGACTGAATCAGTATTTTCTCATAGCAATTGTGCTGAGGAAAACAGAGTGACATTTGCTACTGGTACCCTGACCGACGATGCCTTGTCCTGGTGGAATGCATACGCCCAACCTATCGGAATAGAACAAGCTAATAGGATCACATGGACTGAATTGAAAAGGCTCTTAACCAATAAGTATTGCCCTCGAACTGAAGTCAAGAAAATGGAAGATGAATTTTACAACTTGGTTGTGAAAAGAGATGATCTCAAGACTATGTCATAAGAGATTCTAAAGAATTAGCAGTCTTATGTCCAAGACATGTGCCAAATTTTTGAGAAAACTATCTGGAACTTTCATAAGGGGACTGCCCCAAAGCATTGAAGGAAACGTTACTGCTTCAAAACCTTAAACTTTGGAGGAAGCTGTCAACATAGCCCAGAGGCTAATGGATCAGATACTAAAGCGTAATTCTATGCAAGAAACCGATGATCATAAAAGAAAGTTTGAGGATAAAAGAAATACCAACAACGACAACAACAACTACCCTAATAATCGAACAATTAACAAATACCCCCAATGAGCATAAACAACAATAACCACTAACCACTACCAACAATCGCAAACAATAAACCACAACTACCAAGAAAAAACCGCAACAATAACAACCCAAAATTATCATCACCAACAACAAAATAGAAGGCAGGAAACCTTCAAGGCTAATGGAAACCATGGATATAATGGACCTCATCCCCTCTATAGGAAGTGTACACTACATCACACAGGACCTTGTACTGTTAGATGTCAGAATTGCAACAAAGTAGGCTATCAGACTAGAAACTGTAAAAACTAAGAACTTCTGTTTCCAAATATCACTCTATCACTTACTCAAATCCCGGGACGAGATTTCTGTAAGGTTGGGGGACTATAACAACCCATAATTTTCTAGTATTTTTCACAATGTAATAATCCTTATTATATTAAGTACTACTTTTTCACCGGAATAAAATTTCGTTTCATTTCATTTCATTATGTAACATAATTTACATTTCCAAAAGTAAACGAGCTCTCGCAACGACCTATGCCTATTCTATCTATGTTTACATCAAGTAAAAATCATAACATGTCAAGTCAATGATCTATTATCTATTTTATCATATACATAGTTTTCACGACGTTAATACCAAATAAGCTTTAACCGTTAACGTTATTGCCTAAACCCTAATTTTGGGTAATGTAAACATCCAAGATAAATGTACAATCAATAAAAGCACATGTACAAGTAATATAACATCTCATTTGAATATACTTTCCCACCAAAATAAGGTACAAGTCCTTTAAAGCTTAATGTACAAGTCATTAATGTACGATATCTAAAATAGCCGTTTTACCTCCATTTTCCAAAGAAATCTTGTACAGTCTATTAAGTATAAGTTACAAGTAATCAATGCACTTCATTTACAATCCAAATTCATTCTCATTTCATAAAATTAGACGAATTCAAACCTAGAAACCCTAAACTGAGCTAATTTCTAAACGGTGACCCGTTTCTTGGTTTTATCCGTTTTAAACCTAAACCAATACTCAAATAAGTGGTAGATACATAATTTACAACTTTACAAATCATATTTCATCATTATATCACAAATGTACACGAATTAAATCATAAAAACCCTAGTTCGAACCCTAACTCTAAACCGCGACCCATTTTGCCATTTTTACCCATTTTGATCACGAACCACTAATCAAATTATGTTATAAACTCATTATATAACCATTACATTTCATTCCCATCTTTACTACATCTATTATATACGAAATAGAAACTTAAAACCCTAACCCATTTCATTTTTGACCCGAACACCTTTTTGGCTAGTTTTTACCCTTTTTATCAAGCAACCATGCAATCAAGCACCTCCATGATGCACCTCCTTCACCCACAAGCTGCTTACAAGCATCTCAATTGCTTATCTTGGCCATTAAGAGGACACATCTCTTCCTTATTGATCAATACAACCCACGGCTGAACCAAGGACCACATCACCTCTCTAAAACTTTGCCAACACACTCATAGCCCCTCAATGTCATCTCCTAGCTCACCATACTCAGCCCCTCCAAGATCATGACACCTATCTAGCTAAACTTGGGCACCAAGGAGGTTTTACCCTATAAAAACCCACGAACACCCCTTCATTCAATCACACCAACACCTCTTCTTCTATAACCATTAATGGCAGAAAATCTCTAATCAAGGAAGTCCCAAGAATCCCCAAGAACATAAATCAAGTGAAGTATTGAAGCCTTGAAGCCCCAAGACCTCAATCTTAGGCGTACAAAAGCAAAAGTAACCCATTTCGACCCATTTTTGAATCTTCAAGCTCAAACCCAGGTTCTTTATGATTCATTTATGCTTTTATACTCATATAATGTTATAATGAACATGCATAAACCCTTGTTAAAGAATCTAAGCTAAAAACCTATGTGTTTTCTTGTTTTGATCCAAAACCGTACCCCTAAACCCTAAATTCTTGTTTTTCTTAGTATAAAGGTTATAATGGTTAAATATTGTTATAATCAATTATAAATAAGTTAATTATGAGTTATGATTTCAAGACATTCGACTCGATGCATATATTTATAAACTTTTACCCTCGAATCAAGTCGGAATGTGTTAGTTAATACTTTTGACAGGCTTACAAAGAACATATGTTGCACACTTGGTAGTTTCCAACAATGAGACCACCAATAGAAGTCGATACAATTTTCTATCGTTCACTATAACCACAATCAAGGGCGTGTACTTTACAGAACTTTATTGATTTTTTGAAAGAATTTGGATTAAAAACCTACGCGTTTTCGTTTAAAAACCCTAATTCGACCCGTTTTGATTTCCGGCTCAACGAATCGTTATTTGAAAGTTATAACTATAAGGGTCTATTATGTCACTTCCCAAAATACAAGGTTTACTTTGTACATCTTTTAAACTAGAAGGACCAAACTTGTAAAAGTGAAAACTCCAAGGGTATATTTTGCCATTTTTCATTCTTAAGGGTCTAAAATGTAACATTTTGAAAAAGTATAAAAATGTATTCAAAACCTTACAAAACATAACTTTAATTAACGCTTGACGTGCTTATCATTTCCAGTTATTGAGTAAAACCCTTAAAACCGATTATGTTATAACCATTATAAAATTCATCATCGATGTGCTTTTAAAAATACTGTCCCGAATCTTATCACAATACTAGGGAGCTTCATATTAAGGGGTTTCATCTTGGTATTAAGTTCTGACTGAGTTGTTGGGTTTACGATTTAAAGTGCCCTAGCTCCTCAAACGTTTACTGAATGACCTCTGACTTATGATAGCCCGAACGGTGATACAATAATTCCAAACTCTCTAATCAAACTCATAACAATATTAAACTATTAAAACCAAAGTTCTAGAGTACAATCTTCCTAAGACTTGACATATTTACTCAGGTTGCGTGACGTGGCTGTTTACTATCGTTCTGAATATAGCAACCTTCTCTGTTAAGATTGTGATAAAGTCGTCAGCTTACATTTTGGAATATTTATTATCACAATCTATCAGGTGGAGTTCATAGCCTCGCTTTTACTTATTTACATGCTTTATAAACCTACGAGGGGGATACATGCTCAATTGTTTTTTTATATACACAAGTACTTAAAACCGATATTGTGAAGTTCATAACATCGCCTTTACTTATTTACATGTTTTATAAACCCGCGAGGGGGCTACATGCTTATTTACAAACTCTTTTACATACTCGTTTATCTTATAACAATGTGATTACTTTTCAAAGACTTAATGAGTTCATAACCTCACATTTCAATCTTTTGAATACTTTATAAACCCGTATAAACCATGAATGCAAGTGTCTTCTGTATGCTATCCAGATATATTATTGCCTAAGTAGCTTCCAGTGCCATTATTTCCATATCATGAACCATTAATCACTTACGAGTGAACGCGAATATTGTGGATAGATCTATCGGGATTGACGAATCCCGTTTGTGTTAGTCGGATAGGTAACCAAACGCACTATATTTGAATCTCATAGGTATATGGCAATTACCTACACTAGGGGCAAATACTTAACTATATCTACTTTTCTTTTGCCATCAATGTCCTCCGTGCCACTACATTCCTTGAATTGTGAAGATTCCATTACTTTTTCCGAATAGTATTTAAAAATACATAACTACTATACTATTATATAAATAACTTATGTTATTTACACTGAGTTGTTATACAGAATTATGTCTACTAATAATTGTGCTCGTACAATTATTACACTATGACTTGTATTAAACTATTACATTTCAAACCTATGAATTTCACTCAACCTTTGTGTTGACCCTTTTTATGCATGTTTATCTCAGGTAATTGAGCAACCTATGGCACAGAGTGGGATGGACTTGAAGATGGCTAAAACCTGTTATCATTCACATTTTATGTTTCTAGATTTTAGGACCTGCTTTTGTAAAACTTTGATTTTAATGAATGATAACGTATCTTTTAAAAACGTCTCTTTTGAGTCGTTTTCTATGATTGTGTCTGTGATTCATGTTGCTAATATTCACCAAGTACTCCGTAATTACTGCAATTCTCAAATACAAACGATTAAGTAACAATTCTTTGCAATAATTATACAAAATGGGTTAATTACATGGGATAAATGATGCTATAAAATAGATGTTATTTGATGTCATCAAAGTTTATACAAATGTATCCTTTAGGATTTTTCCGTTTAAGCATTTCTTTTATCTATTACAAGTACACAACCAAACACCTCACAAAATAGGAAGATGAAAACACTCAAATCACTCAACTAATCTATGTGGTAACATTTAACTAATTCGCTTAATTGCTCGGTCGTGATGAGTATTCTATCATAGGCTTGGCAAGGATACACATCTCCACTACTAGAGCTAACGAGTAACAAGTTTATAACTAACTAGGCTAGCTCAGTTGGCCACTAAGATTCCTTATGCGCTTGGGGAGGGGATGTTTGGCTAGGGGAGGTCTCGTGTTCGAGTCCCACCCGAGACTTTTACCCCTTCAGGCGGAATAGGAGGAAGTACAGGCGGGCTCATGGTACAGCATACTGCCCAATTGGATGTCACTGCTGGACCTGAACCACTAACAACTAACAAGCCATTCTAAAAAAAACGAGTAACAAGTTTATAAAGGTAAAATGGGTTTTTATAATAAGGCTTAGGGTTGATCATTCTATAATCTTTCACCAATAGTAATAAACCAACAAGGCAGCTGAGATATCCATACACTGTCGTAATGACAGTATAGACATGCATGCTCGTACACATTCTCATTCGCGTAAAACCCATGGTTAATGATTAGGAAAGGGAATTAAATTGTTGTTAAATAAAAATTACGAAACAAATAGACTAGGTCCAAGATATAAGTTGCTAGACATTTTTTCCCGACCGTTACCATGATTAAGACACAACTATTTACACACGTCTTGATCATAGATGAAAAACAACAACCTGAGTTGGCTTTCCCATAACGGTCAACTTTCCAATCACCCCATACTTTACAAACTTTTACAAGACAAGTGGCGATATCTACCACTTTATACAATACTCTACATCCATTGAATTTTAAGACGTTATCAACGAATAACCGATCCTATCAATATGATTCCTTCGTCAAAGCTCTTGCGATATCTCAAAACCTTCCTTCTCTCTTTTTTTTGTTACAATTTTTCTGATTTTGCTAACACTAATACTACGAAAACCGGTGGTAATTTCACCATCTTTACGATCATAATAACTCCGGATAATTCCTTCGGTAATTCTTCATTCTTCGAACGTACCAATAATTGTGTTGGTAGTAAAAATACATGAGTTTTGACTACATTCCTATTTGCAATGTGCAAATTTCTTCCCAACCGTACCAAAGATAGAAAATTGACACAAGACTCGGGAAATACATACTTTACACTTTAAGCAACTAGAAATTGATAAATGGACATAATCTAACAGGGTAGGCTAAGGTGTAACGAAATAGATAGTTGGTGTAATTCCTAAAGGATTGGCTCTATTAGTTTTTCTATGGGTATCTTACTCTTAAGATGAGAGTAAACAAAGGGTTTATATGGGGATTTAACTAACCAGTGTAGTTAGTTAATAAAACAACATATAAAGGCTTTTTAGGTGTAATCTTAGAAATTTACCAATATAAACAAGTTACTCCATCTAAATTCATAGTACTCATTATTGTGGTCTTGAATAGATATACCAAGCCAAGTTTTAAAGTCTATAGCATCACCGACACACTCGTATTTTTGTGGAATTTGGGTAAACATTTAGAAACGGATAAGGTTACATCCTCATAACATCTAATAAGGGTTATTGTATACCAGTTATGTATCAAGTAATTTCACCAAAGTATGCTTGAAAAAATTTTAAATTTAAGTATAATTTAAGCATTTTATGTGAAAAATAGGACAAGTATCATTCTAATTCCCATCCCCCACTTGAATTATACAACGTCCTCGTTGTATAGATAAAACATTAAAAATGAGAATTAAAAAAATTAGAATGAGAAACTCCCATGATATTTTGCTCGGTAGATTCTCCAAGTTGAGTTTATGAGCAAGATTGTGTGTTGAACAGCCGTCTTGAAGTTTCAAGACTCCAATACTTCCAGATTTCCAGATCATAGATTCTCCACCAACATTGTCGATTTCTTTACTTTTAGCGAGGTCATGTGCAAAATGTAGGAAAACATGCAAAATTATATCTCGGGTATCTACGGTTAATCTAAATAAGCTAAATAAAACTGTACAGGAGACTGATACGCTGTATCCATAAACTAGAATACATCATATAGAAACCTGTAAAAAGTATCTAAATACGGGTCAGTCTGTTGAATACGCCGTATCATGTGCATGAATACGCCGTATTGATAAAACTGACAATAATGTTTTTAAAGTGCATAAAAATAAAGGACTCATAACGTCCAGACAATCAATATGCCATATGGTATGGAGCGTATACGCCGTATTGATGTGTGGGAAGACAGACTCGATAAAAATAAATAACAATCCGGGTTGTCTCCCGGGAAGCACTTTTGTTTACGGCGAAGTCTTTAAGTTAGACTTTTTCCTTTAGCTTCCCCACACTTGAAATCACTCTCTCTTCTCAATTCTACTCTTGGTGTGGATAACATGCTTGGTTCCGTAACATATTCACAAACTATGGTATTGAACTTACTTCTAGTCTTGCTTCTATCATACACAAACAAATTAAAATATCATATCATAATATATTCATAAAAAGAAATGGTACCCTGTTTAAAGTTAGATACATCATGATATAAATATATATACAAGATAGAAACAAAAAGATAAGGGATGGAGAAATCATAGGTCTGGCTGCTGTGGAGCTGCAGAAGTGCTGGGCTCGTTAGTTCTCTGCTTGGTGCGTCGCTGGAATGATGCAGGTGAGCTCCCCCGAAAGGTCCCATCGAATGCCTTATATGTCTGCCCGCTAGCCTCCACGAGCTGTGTCATACATGTAATCATCAATGTGGAGAATCTCCCTTGATCGGTCATCGATCTCTTCACAAGTCCTCGTAAAGTCCTAGCATCCTGTCATAACCCCTGCACCTCCTCCTCTAATCTCCCCAATCTCTGAGGCATAGTCTTACCCGCAGCAGGAGGTGGTGGTGGTGGCTGCTGAGGTGCCTGCATGGGTGCTGGATCAGCCTTAACACCCTCATCGACTGCAGGAGCATCCTCAGCGGCTCTAGGGGCACCAGCCACAGCAACCTACTGCCTCTCTGGTCACGGGGCTACCCAAGCCTAGTCATCTCTTATCTCCATGCAGATGTTGAGCTTAACAAGCTCACTCATGTCAATCAACGGCAACTCACGGGCCACAACAGATAATCCTCTCAACCCATCATCACTCATCAGACCAAAGTGATGAGCAAGACGCCCAATAAAATGACCTCCAGATAACCTGGCACCGCTCTTCCTCCCCTCAGCAAGCCTAAACAAGTATCGTGTCAACATATACAGGACGTTAGCTGCCCTTCGGTCCATGCTACGAAGATAAAATAGGTCAGTGGCAGTTACCTTTTTAGGTGCCTGACCCCTCCCAAAAATGATGTAAGAGATCAATTTGTGGCACAGCCTCCGAACCGGATCTCTGATGTAAGTATACGAGGGAGCGCCTCTAAAAAAGCCCCTGCCAGAAGAAATCTTAACCCAGTAATCACTAAGATCCCCCTTATCAGGGACCAGTCTCTCACTCCCCAACCAGTATGGTCCGAATCCGTCCTCTGCCATCTCCTCGGTAGTATGCAAACCCAGGGCTAAGATGAACTGTCTCCACGTCATACTATGCCTAACACCTCCTAACTGAAAACATAGAGTGTCAGCCACGTCTAACCTTATCTTATCCTCGATCCTACAAGTGCTAAAGAACTCAAGCAAAAACTCCTGAACTAAAGGTGCTCGGATCCCAAACAATCTCCTCCAAGCGTGACTCACAAATACCTCCTTCCCATCGTCCCCAATGTATACCATCCTCATTCTCTCGGCCAAATCCTGCCTCATGTCCATAATCAATCCCTCAAAATCTAGTATATGTACTCGGTTAACCTGCCTACCGAATATCGTCTCGAGCCTCTGCTCAAAATTGTGCACTATCTCCTCAGTGTATCCCTCTAACTGATAACGAAGCCATATGTGTCTCTGATCACGAGGTGGTAGAGGTGCCATATCTGCAAAATCAACGAGAATAGTACAAAGATTATAGAATTTTAGACATTCTGTTCTAAGGGTGGATACGGCGTATTCATAAATGGATATGCCGTATAGGGATCAATAGATTCAATACGCCGTATAGATTAAAACCAATACGGCGTATGGGTTTGAAAACTCAGGATCCTTTTTAAATCAATATGCCGTATTCATTTGACTGAATACGCCGTATTAGGGTTTTTTTAATTTGGGTAAAATTGAGTCAATACGCCGTATCCATTTGAGTGGATACGCCGTATTGCTCTGTAATTTAAACACGAAAAGGGGATTCCCCTTTCTACCCATTTTGACCCAATAATTCAAATAATACTATCAACCATCTCATTCACTGTCAGCCATCTCATTCAGGGGGGGGGGGGGGTAAAAAGGAACCAAAACATAAACATATGGTATAACATCAAATTCTCAAAACCAAATCCTGACCCTAACCCTAAACCAAATTTAGAAAATTAAATGGAAATTAGGACGAATTAGGGTTCATTACCTTTTGGTGATTAATCGAGAGAGATAAAACACAGAAGAAGATGATTGATTCGCCAAGAAATTTTTACGGTAAAAACTTTTTATGTGTGAGAGTAAAAAGCGTGAAAGTGTAAAAGCTTGATCCGGCGTATCAGTTGGGCTTTTATACCCAGACTCGATACACCATATCGGTGTTTGAGTAATACGCCGTATTGGCGTATTATGTTGACTTAGTCAACACAAGTTAAAAAGGTGGATACGCCGTATTGGTTTTACCTAAATACGCCGTATCTATTCTTGGAGACCAATTTTTCTAGATTTAACAAAGTAAAGAAATCGTACCTTGGCCTCCACAACATTTTTGTATAATCACCATCCTTATAATACCATTTAGGGTCGAACGGGATGCCAAACGACACATACAAATTCTTAATAAGATTGAATAGCATCCTGTTGACAAAATGATTCCAAGCCACGATGTTCACATTTGATCCCATGATAAAACTTCCCATAATGAAAACTTTTCCGATTTTATCGTGACTTTTATCAAGAAGTTTATTTGTATTTTCATTACCCCCGAAGATTGTATCATATCGATTTTATTATCATCATTGACATTATCCGAGTTTAGAACATCAGAATAAATTATGTTGAAGGGGAATAGATCATTGAAGTACAAAACGTTTTGTTCCTCTTCATCATATTTGGAAAATGATGTTTCATCTTTCAAATCAAATTCATCGATATGTGAGAGCATCATTGTAAACAATGGCTGGAAATTCATTCTCAAATTCTTTAAAGAAGTCTAAATCATCAATACAACTGACCGTAGGCTCGGGTGATGGAAATACAGGCTTATTGACTTTTTCATTGTCGTTTTCCGAATCTGTTTTCAAATCATTGGTAGAAATTATTTTATAAGAAAATGAGTTTTTGTCAAAAACTATCGTGTAATCTTCATAGTCGAATTCGTCGGACGATATTCTAAAGTCAATTTCATCATTAGAAGAACTTACCGTGGGTTCACAAGAAGGTATTTCATTTGATGTCAAACTATCATTGAAGACTATAGCTGGGAATTCGGTTTCAACGGATCTGAGGTCGAGAACGTCTTCATCATAATAGATCTTACCATACTTAGCAGTTTCTTAGTTAAATACTTTCCCATGTTTTCAAGCTTTTTCTTCCTCGAGCCTGATGTATTCTTCCATAGTAATATTCGGGTCGTCCATCCTATAATGAACTTACTCGGGCAAAAACCCATCAAATAACTTATACGTCATATTCAGTGAACTGAATACGCCATACTATATAAACATAATTTAGCAAACAAACAGGAATATGAACTAAATCTAAACTAAGCTAATCCTAAGGGTTAGATCTAATCTAATCTAAAAACCAAAATATCAGATAAAAATAAGATTAATTCTCACTCCTCGGCAGCGGCGCCAAAAACTTGATTGTGTTGTAGTTAGGGGTGTGATTTGTGATTCAAGTTTTAAATTTATATTTTGTCGACTTAACCAAAAATAAAACTTTAACGGGCAGTGTACCCAGTCGGAGGGAGTTTCGTGGTAAGTAAGGTGTCGAACACTTGGAGCAAAGTTAAATCTTTCAATTTATTAATACTTTGGTTTTTCTAATCTAAGTTAGTCTAATATATGCGAAACCTATGCTAAACTTATGTTAATCTTAAATCTAATGGATAAGGGGGTTTTTTTAGCCTGAGAGACTGACACAGGTTTGGTGGTGACTAAAACCAATTCAAGACACTTTAACCCACACAAGCAAATTAACAGAAGATAAAAGAGCGGTCTAGCCAAATATAAGAAAACTGTATTAACCATTATTAATCCAATCAGAATGTTGGTTTGTTTATTAGTGCAATGATTACTTATCTCGAAGCGGCATATCATTCTTAGACTTAGGCGGGACTTCTTCCTAAGACCTAGACACGTAGAATTCTGTCACAATTAAACGCATCCACATAAAGCATCCTTATTTGCTGAATATAATCTATCGTAGGGATTAAGGCAATGGTGATCTTGTTAAACCCTAGCTCATAGAGACTTTAACCACTTACTGCTTAATGGCAATTCATACACTAGTAGTCCACTAACCAAGTCTTTACCAATTGATTAGAACGCACTCGTTGATACCAAGGTCACCTTATGGCCCAACTAAGCTCACAATCAAAGGGTGAAGATAGGTCGTTAATTGTGATCCTATTGATCTAGATGTATAAATCACTATATGGAGAGCTATCCCGGTATCTAGATTACTTGGTCCGCATCACTAGATCTAGTTGAATGATAGGTCGCATACAAAAGCACATAAACAAGTATGATGATAAACATAAACAAGTAATTCAACGATAAATTAAGAAATCAAGATAAACAAACCAAACATTAAGATCTTCATAACAATGGCTAATACCCGAAGGTATTAGCCTTCAAATGTTATAATTAATACAAGTGTAATGATTTTGCCAAGGTAAACTAACCGAGTTAACAAATGATACCAAAAACAGAATGATTACAATAGTATAAAAATTACACGTTGTCTCCTATGGAATTAATCGCGTTGCTCGACCTCTTCTGCTCTTTTTCTCTTCTGAAAATTGACTTTTGTGGTTTAGGTATCGAGAATATGATTTAGCACACTTAAAACTCGTTTTTCAGTTTTCTATTTATAAGGACTGGAGTCGGTGTCGATACGGCGTATCCAATGTTAGGTCGCATACAAAAGCACGTAAACAAGTATGATGATAAACATAAACAAGCATTTCAACGACAAATTAAGAAACCAAGATAAACAAACCAAACATTAAGATCTTCATAACAATGGCTAATACCCGAAGGTATTAGCCTTCAAACGTCATAATTAATACAAGAGTAATGATTTAGCCAAGGTAAACTAACTGAGTTAACGAATGATACCAAAAACTAAATGATTACAAGAGTATAAGAAATTACACGTTGTCTCCTATGAAATTAATCGCGTTGCTCGACCTCTTCTGCTCTTTTTCTCCTCTGAAAAGCGACTTTTATGGTTTAGGTATCGAGAATATGATTTAGCACACTTAAAACTCATTTTTGAGTTTTCTATTTATAAGGTCTGGAGTCGGTGTCGATACGACGTATCCAATGTCTTGGATATGGCGTATTGGGGATTTCTTGGAGTAGGGACCACGTTTGATATCTTCCAGAATATTTTATTCCTATATAGCTTGAATACGGCATATTGGTCTTCCCGGATACGGCGTATTGGTCTTCATTCCATCGTGGTCTTTGGTGAGTGCAGGCACAGATACGCCGTATCTTCCTTGATGGATACGGCGTATTGGTTGTCAGAACACTAATCTTTAAAATATCTTCGTTTATGCTCCAGAATGCGTGCCTTTTAGTCAATCTTCACCAAGTACTCCATAATTACTGCAATTCTCAAATATGAACGATTAAGTAACAATTCTTTGCAATAATTATACAAAATGGGTTAATTACATGGGATAAATGATGCTATAAAATAGACGTTATTTGATGTCATCATTCATCTTTTTCGTACGTTTTCTTATGTTTTTCGTACATTTTTGTCCGTTTTCATTCATTTTCACACGTTTGCATACGTTTTTTCGTCTGTTTTTCTACGTTTTCATACTTTTTCACACATTTTCATACGTTTTTGAAGGTTTTCTTATGTTTTCATACGTTTTCTTCCATTTTTCTACGTTTTCGTACATTTTCATCCGTTTTCTTTCTTTTTCGTCTGTTTTTCTACGTTTTTGTCATTTTTCTACGAAAACGTACTAAAACATAGTAAAACAAGCGAAAATGTATCAAAACATATGAAAACGTAACAAAACATAAGAAAACAAACAAAGTGGACAAAAACGTACGAAAATGGACGAAAATGTACAAAAACATAGAAAACGTACAAAAACGTAAGAAAACGTACAAAAACGGACGAAAACGGATAAAACAGACGAAAACGTATGGAAACGTAAGAAAACATACGAAAACGTAAGAAAACGTACGAGAAAAGACGAAAGCGGACAAAAATATAGGAAAACAGACAAAAACGGACTAAAACGTACGAAATCGTAAGAAAACGTACGAAAACATACGAAAACGTCAGAAATCGTAATAAGCGTACAAAAACGGACGAAAACGTAAGAAAACATACATAAAAGTAAGAAAACGTTTGAAAACGTACAAAAAGTATGAAAAGGACAAAAGCGAACGAAAACGTACGGAAAAGTAAGAAAACGTACTAAAATGTAAGAAAACGTAAGAAAGTACGAAAACATAAGAACGTACGAAAATGGACGTAAACATACGAAAACGTAAGAAAATATATGAAAACGTAAGAAACTGATGATAACGTATGAAAACGTAAGAATATGTACGAAAACGTAAGAAAACGTACGTATACGTAAGAAAACGTACAAAAACGAACAAAAACGTAAGAAAACGAACGAAAATGTTCGAAAACGGACAGAAACGTATGAAAACGTATAAAAGCGTATGAAAATGTTCCTAAACCTATAAATCAAAGATAATAATACGTGCTTGAAAGCTGAAAAAGGTAACGGACAAAAAAAGAACCATTAAATAAAGAAGATCCGCCCAAGAGCACATTTAGTGTTTTACATATGCCCATAAGAGCCTATTTAGTGTTTTACATATGCATATAAGAGTGATGACATTAAATAACATCTATTTTATAGCATCATTTATTCCATGAAAATTGCTCGTTTTACATTATTTATGCATGAATTGGTACTTAATTGCTTATATTAGTTATTTGCAGTACATATGGAGCATTTGATGAAGATTAACTAAAAGGCGAGTATTTTGGAGCTTAAACGAATAAATCAAGAAGCTACTGTTCTGACAACCTATACGCCGTATCCATCAAGGAAGATACGGCGTATCTGCGCCTAAACTTCACAAGAAACCACGAAGACTTAAAGACCTATACGCCGTATCCAGAATGTACTATATGCCGTATTTGAAGATAAGCTCAAGGAATATTCTAGAATATTATAATCGTGGTCCCTACTTTAAGAAATTCCAATACGCCGTATCCACTTACTTAATACGGCGTATCAACTAAATTTCAGAAGACTATAAATACAAAACCCTAAACACGATTTTAGGGTGTGCTTAATAATATTTTCGAAACCATAACCACAGAAGATGATTTTAAGAGGTCAAGAAAAGCAGCAAAGGTCTTGCAAAGTGCTTAATTCGATAGGAAACACCTTGTAATCATCTATACTCTAAATACGCATTCGGTTTTTGGTATCGTTTGGTTAGTTTACCTTAATCGTTCGTCTATGATATTTGTATTTGTTACAATGGTTATTGGCAAACACATTTAGGTGTTAGCCATGGTTATGAAGATTTCAATGTTTAGTTTGTTTATATCGATTGCTTAATTTATCGTTGATTGTTGATTATGTTTATCAAATTATACTCGTTTATGTGCTTAAGTATGCGACCTATCATTCAACTGGATCTAGGAATGCAAAATATAGAGCTAGCTAGATGCCAAGATGGCTCTCCACATCTATAATTTATATATCTGGAATAATTAGATCACAAATAACGTGTTGTCTTCGCCTTTGGTTTAGTGAACAAGTTAGACTAGCAGGTGACCTAGAATTAACAAATCTGTTCTGATTCCTCGCCCGAAGATTTGGACAAGTGACTACCATTATATAAATAACCATTAAGCAATAAGTTAGTAAAGTCTTCATGAGTTAGGCTTTAGTAAGATCACCATTATTAGATTCCTAAGATAGATTATAATTAACATAAGGATGCTTTATGTGGATGCTTTTAATCATGACAGAATTGGCGTGTCTAGGTTTTAGGAAGAAGTCCCGCCTAAATCTAAGAATGATATACCGCCTCAAAATAAGTCAATCATTGCACTAAATAAACAAACTCGCATTTTTATTAGATTAATCATGGTTAGCACAGTTTCCTTACAATAGGCTTGACCGCTTTTCTATCTTTTGATTATTGTCTTCGGTGCGTTTTCATAGCGAAAGTAGAGTTAAGTCACAACCAAAACCCGTGTCTGTCTCTTAGACTGAAAACCCCCATTCAACCGTTAGAATTAGGAGAAGGTTTAACATAGGTTTAACATAGATTAGGTTTAACATAAGATAACTAAAATACTGGTAGAAGTAGGAATTAACGTTCTCGCTCATAGTGATCGACACCCTACTTACCAACGAAGCTACAACTGATCGGGTACACTGCCCGTTAATGTTGTTTTAGGTAAAGTCGGCAAAATATAAATAGTAAAACTTGATAACATAAAATACCTATACATAACGATACATCAAGTTTTTAGGCGCGCCGCTGCCGGGGAGTGAAGTTGTTTAATTCTTATTTATTAGTGTTTTAGTTTAGATTTAGTTTAGTTTAGTTTAATTTGCATATTTGTGTGTTTGCTTTGTGTGTTTAATTTTTTGCATTGTATATTTTTGCATATTGTGTGTTTGTGTGTTTTCCTGCATTATTAAAGTACGCTGTAATTTTTTGAGTCAAAAACTCAATGCGGCGTATTCATTTTTTGGATACGGCGTATAAATTTTTTCTAAACCAATACAACGTATTTGACCTAAACATCAATACAGCGTATTCAGTTTACTGAATACGGCGTATTAGTCTATTTGACCTTTTTCTTTCCTAGCCAATTTATTATAGGTCAAGATGGATAATCCAGATCTCACCATGGAAGAATACATAGAGCTGAAAGCTGAAAAAGCTCGTAGGCGTGGCCGAACTTTTAACTGAAAAATTGCTATGTATGGTAAGGTCAGTTATTTTGATGATTTCAACTACCTTAAAGATTTTGAGAACGAGTTTCCAGCCATTGTTTACAATAATGCTCTTACTTCCGGACCAGAAATCTCATCCGAACCCACGATAAGTCCTCTTAACGACAATCAAATTGACTTTAGAATATCATTTGATGAATCCGACGATGAAGATTACAATGTCATTTATGATAAAAATTCGTTTTCTTATAAAATAATTTCTATCAACGATTTGAAAACAGATTCGGAAAATGATAATGATGAAGTCAATATACCTTCTAATGATGTTGTTGTTGAAAAATTAGATAATGGTATTGATGCTAATATTGATACTAAATCTCATGAATTCAATGAGGATTTTGAAACGAATCATGACATACATCGCGAATCGTTTAATATGGAAGATTATTTAATGACCAAAGTCATGATTCAAAAACGTTTTCATGAAGGGATGTCACTAATTTTTATAATTAAGAATTTATATGTGCCATTTGACATCCCGTTCGACCCCAAGTTGTTTTATAAGCATGGGATAAAACTGGGGCAAGTCTAACTTAAAGACTTTGCTGTAAAGAAAAGTGCTCATCGGGAGACAACCCGGAATTTTACTTGTTTTTATCGAGTCTGTCTTCCTAAACTGTCGATACGGCGTATCCAATTCTATGGATACGGCGTATTGACTATTTGGACGTTATCCAGTCTTTATTTTTATGCATTTGAAAAACATTATTGTCAGTTCAGTCTATACGGCGTATTCGTTAAACGAATACAGCGTATTAGACGACTGACCCGTAGTTAGGATTTTTAATACAGGTTTCAATACGGCGTATCCTGGTTTATGGATTTGGCGTATCGACTTCCTATACAGTTTTAGGATTTTTTATTTTGAGTCTAACCAACGAATACACGAAGATAGAATTGCATTTGTTTTCTTATATTTTATACAGGACCTTCTGGACGAAAAGATAAAAGTGGTTGGATGCTTATTTTTTGGAATTATTCGTGTGTGTTGTTCGCGCCAGGATTCTGACCCGCTCTCGCACACACAATCTTGCTCATAAACGCAATATGGAGGATCATACCGAGCAAATCTCAGGGGAGTTTTTTGTTTTAATTCTTTTAATTTCCTGTTTTTAAAGTTATATTTATACAACGAGGTCATTGTATATCTCAAGTGGGGGGGGGGAGGAGAATTAGAATGCTTACTTGTCAATGTTTTCATAATAAAATGCTTAATTTATGCCAAAGTTTAATTTTTTTTAGCATACTTTTATGAAATTATTAGTTGCATGACCCTGCACACATAACTCTTGTTTAGGTATTGTGGGAATTTAGCCTTATCTATTTCCAAATATTATTCCACAAAAATATGAGTGTGCCGGTGATGCTGTAAACTTTAGAACTTGGCTTGGTATATCTACTCGAGACCACAATGATAAGTATTATTTTTAATAGATGGAGTGACACTTTTAAACTGGTAAATTTCTAGGATTACACCAAAAAGCCTATACATGTTATATTAACTAACTACACTAGTTAGTTAACCCCCAATAAACTCTTTGTTTACTCTCATTTTTAGAGTAAGATACCCCTAAGAAACTGATGAGGTGTCATTTTATACACTTTTTCGTGGTCATTTAACCCCCTAAATCATGTAAATATGCACAGATTATGTGTTTAATCGTTTGTTTTTATGTTTTTAGTACTTGTATGGCATTTGGAGGAAATACACGTGACTTGGGCTCATTTAGAGAAGAAACAGAGAAGACTACGACTCTACACCAAATCCTTTGAAGAAACCGTGCATACAGAGCGTTGAGACGGCGTCGCGATTACTAAGCGACGACGTCAGGATTTTCATATCGACGGCGTCATGGATTTAGCGACGCGTCAGAACGTAGCCGACTCAAAGTAGACCAAGAATCTTTGACGTGGCGACGACGTCAGGGCTTCAACACGACGCAATCGCGCCGCTTTTCCTATATATACAAAACCGATTTTAGGGTTTTAAGTGTGTAACTTTTGGGAGACGAACCCTAACTTTTATATTTGAGTTTGGCAGCTTTTTAGGCCGTCTTTAGGGCCTCAAAACCCTAATGTAACAGTCTTTAATTCATGTTTTAATCAAGTAAAGTTCATTTAACCCTTTAATATTTCAATATGTCTATGTATTGTTTAATTTATTTGTGTTCTTTACCTTCTTATAACATGCTAGGCTAGATCCATTAGTATTTACTTATGATTGAATGAAACTTAGATTGTGGATCCTTTTAATATTGCTTCTTGTGATGGATGTGCGCGTTATGCTTTAGAAAACTAGCCATAAGATATTAAATTGGCATAGACGTCTAGGGAAACGCGAGTGTGTAGAAAGGATACCATCGGTAACAGTCTTCATACTACCTTACCCCTAATATGGTTTATCGTTCTTAAGATATTTCAAATGCATTTAATATACTCTTAGGGGCCTTGTAATAGTCTTCATACTACCTTACTTGTGCATTGCCTTAACATAATGTTATGTAGACGGCGGGTTGGTGTAATTCGTTCATGACTTAGGAAATACTTACATAGATCATCACAAGTGTGACAAAGCAACATGATTAGGAGAAGAAATCTGAAGAGTAATGCATGATTAAATAAATACGCTCGTTCATCATATAGTTATCAACAAAGTAATTTAGATTTATTTTATTATTGTTAGTTTAATTAGTGAAAACAAACCCACCTCTCAAACCATGATTTTACATTCTTTCTATAAAATAAAAATACAAAAAAAATATTCTCTCAACCCCGTAGACTTTTATTAGATCTTGTTCGAGCCTTCCCAACTTATTCCGCTAGAGAACGATAACAACCCCTGTTGGGTTATTGATTTGATGATTACAAAACTACATGTGCTTAAATGAAGAAGAATGAAACATAAGGACCAAAGTCGTCAAGATGTGAATTCTACAAAAGATCGAAGATTCGGTCAAAGATCTTCAAGATAAAGATTAGGAAAGATTTAAATTAATTTAAATAGTTTCCTTATCTAATTGATTTACTTCCTTTGTAAGTCTTGATCTCTCCCTATATAAAGAGATTATAGACATAGGTTTACTGTATCCCAGAAACATAGAACTCTCCCAATGAGAGTCTAGAAAACATGTGTGTGTACACGATAGTTAGTAGTTAGTTATCTAGATAGTTAATAGTTAGTTAGTAGTCCCAAGGTATAGAATTGGGGCAAGGTGGAAACGTATGGAATAAAAACCTTGTTTGATAATATACTGTTCTTTATATACCGCTGCATATTTATATTATCTGTAAAACACATCCTAGATGAGTCTATAATGATTTCCATAATTGGTATCAGAGCCATGTGGCTTGTGATATCTAGGATTCTATCAAGGTTGTTCGAGTATCTGCTTCTTGGTAATAAGAGGTTTTATGTTTATGTTCTTCTTTACAAACTAATTTGGTGCAATTAGGGTTTTTCAGCAACCCTAATTCGTTGTCACAGAAGACTTGAAGAACAGATATTCATTTACATAAAGTTCAAAAGTTTGCTACCTACTCAGGCTATGCGCTGGATGTTATTCGATGCAGTAGGTCAAACAAACAGACCAACGACAAGGTTTTCACTGTCATTAGGGTTTCTGACATGTCGCTTTCTTTTCATTTGCTAAACCTCACTAAAGTTTGTCGTTTTGGTTCTGCCAGTGTTCAAGAATCATGAACGTCTCCTTTGAAACTTTAACACGTTCTCATATTATTCATATCTTATGTTAAAAGTTTCAACAGCAAGGAGATTTGGGTTTTAAATATAATTTTTTTTGTTTAGTTCGATTCTTGGAAAGAAGGAGTAGCAGCAGATATAACAATTGATTGAAAGGTACTGCATGTTTCATATATCCTACTGGTTAGAATTTTTATTTTCCTTCATTACTTCGTGATCGGATCTGGTGTATATGCAATTTTAATGTTGTTGTCCACAAAGATTAGAGTTCCTTGTGCTTACACTTACTACTGCCCATATGCATTAATGCTGCCATCAAATGTGAATACTGACAAGGTATTTTAATACTATTTGTATTATACTTTGTACTACTAATACATTCGTTTGTACGGCTAAGATTAGTGACACTAAAAAGTGTCACAAAAAGAATGGGAGCAAGGAGAAACGAATTAGTGACACGTTAGTGACAGTGTAGTAACAAATACAGTGTCACTAAATAATATGGGAGGAAGAATTAGTGACACATTAGCAACAGATTAGTGATGAATAAAGTGTCGCTAAATGCTATAGGAGGAAGGAGAATGCACATTAGTGACAGATTCGTGACAGTTTTGTGACAAAAAAAGTGTTGCTAATTTTTAAGTTTTTACTACTGCTTGGTTCGAATACAGGTTAATGCTGCTAGTTTGTAATTGAATAGTTGGACAGAAATAGGCATTTGAATCATATTTTTTGTGGACCAGCATGTCTCTATACGAGTCTTGTTAACAAAAGATAAATGTGGGTCGAATAATTGAAAGAAATAACGTGGGATAAAGTTGAGGAATAACAAAATGGGTCTTGATTGTACACGATTGTATGTATATTTAGTACTGCCAAAAGTGAGTTTGTGCTGCTCAGTTTAAAAAGTTTATACTGCTGGTCTATTAAGTTTGTACTGCTAGCATTATAAGCAGTTGGTTAATACTGCTTGGGATTAAATGGTTTACTACTGCTAGCTCTATTCGATATCGGATAACACACACATGGTTTGGATCTCGAATTGAAACGATGCTTTAAGGGGAAGATAATAGGTTATGATTTTAAATGTTCTTAAACGTTTAAAGGCTCATATTTTATTGGTTTAATTGATTACGAAGAGGATTATT
>BQNB010098026.1:0-17714 GCA_026074375.1 Tanacetum coccineum | reverse complement strand
AATAACATTTTCAGCCCCTTTAGTTATAAATTTTAGAAAGTTACGATATATACCCCTATGCATGGAAATATTTGCAAAACAAATTCAAAAAGCCATGCAAGCTTATTTTAAGATTCCAAATGATATTTGTAGGTTATATCTTATTAGAATAAGCTAAAATAAGATGTTTTAACGTAACAAAAGTTTAGAAAAAGGATTCATTAGCTAGAAAATCAAAATGGGTCGTTTTTAGGGTTTTAATAGAAAACACATGGGTTTGAGGATTCAAAGCTTCAAACAAGAGTTCATATATGATATTAAGAGTATTATGAACATTCTAATATAGAATATAAGCTTATGGAACAAGATCTTAGGCTTACTTGAGCTAAAATGGGTAGAAATAGGGTTTTCGGATTCGTACGCCTAGTAATGACTTCAAAGCTTCGTTTTTCTTGCTTCTTGGCTTCTATTCTGAGCTTAGGGACTTCTCTTGATCTTCTATTGCTGCTATGGAAAGGCTAGAACTTCATTTAAGTGTGTGAAGAAAGTGTTGAGGGATGATTTGAAAAGGGTACTTGGTTCGTGTATTTATAGGGGTGAAAGACCCTTAAGAACCAAGTTTACTTGATGTAAAATATCTAGGGCTAGAGTAGTGAGTATTGAGGGGCTAGAAGAGTGAGTAACATGAGCTAGAAACTAGATATAAGATGTGGAATGGTGTTTGGAGGCCACGACTAGAAAAAAGAAGATAAGGAGGTGATTTTTGCAACTTGGTGAGCAAGGTGGTGAATAAGGTGCTTGTAAGCTATTTAGGTGGCTGCTTGGTGAGTCATAGTGGTGCTTGGTTGGTTGCTTGGGTTTAAAAATGGGTCAAAATGGATCAAAATGGGTCACGGGTTGGTTTAGGGCTCGATTTAGGGTTTTAGACTTTTAGATTGAGTTAGGGTTAGGGTTTAGGATAGATTAAGGATTAGGATTAGTGTTAAGACTGAGATTAGGGCTTAGGATTAAGGTTTAGGGCTTAGTTTTAGGTTTAGGGTTTAGTTTTTGGTTTGAAAGTAAATTAAGGTTTAGGGTTTTGTTTTTAGGGTTTAGGATTTTAGATTAGAGTTTTAGGACGAATTAGGGTTTAGATTTAGGGTTTAGAAGTCATGCATTAAGTTCTTGTACCTTGTGCTAAAGTGGTGGTAAAGTTTAAACATGGTTTAGGAGCTTAAATGACCTAATTAGGTTTTTAGGCATGATTAGCTTATACATTGTGCTATAGAAAGTTATAACTTGATTTAGGAGGGAAAAGATATTCCAATGTTGTGTATTGATACTTGTCCACATGCTTTAGAGGCTTGTATATTTATTTTATATGTATACATTACATATAATTAGGGTTTAGGTGTAAATGTTAACGTTTAATGCTTGTTTTGATATAACATTTTGAAAAGTACGTTAAATGAATAATGTACTTGGTAAAAATGATATTAAGATATAGACTTGATATATTAGGATGTTTACATGATATAACCATAGATATAGATGGCATTGGTAGAGGTTGCATGAGCTCGTTTACTTTAGAGATGCAAGTTACGTTGCGTAATAAGATAAAGCAAAAAAATTCCCTGTAAAAAGGTGGTATATATATAATAGATGGATATTACAGTGCATCTAATTCAATAGATGGATAATTACATTGATGAAAATTTTCGGGTTGTTATAATCGGAGGGGTAAGCCTATCCTAGTATTTGTATGATTGTTTGGATCGGATGGGTACGCCTACCCAATATTTATGTGATTATTGGAGCAGATGGGTACGCATACCCTAGTTTGTGTGTGGTCCTGCCCTAATTTAGTGCTCCAGCTGGTAGGCCCTTTAGGTGCATAAGTGACATATGGTTATTGATTAGCGGTGATGCTATGTTTGTTTGCATATATTCACTGTCATATTGCACTATTATCCACTGGTTAAAATATTGGCACATCTTTTGGGTTTAAGGTCAAACCTACGAGCTCACCAACATTATTGTTGAATTTTTCGAGTATAATTTTCAGGTGAAGTGAAAGAGGAATAATTTGGTGATTTATGATAGAAGTTTCCCGTGTGGATTTCTCATATGAATTCTTGCTTGTTTGTTTTATTTGGTTTTAGTATTTGGAAGATTTTGGTATAAGTTTGGATTTAGACCCCCTATGTGGGCTATTGGTTATTGTAAGAATTTGCGGACTTGATTATGATTTGGGACATCACTCGAGGTTGTTCGAGGTTGATGGTCTTCGTAACACTTGAAGTTTATGCATTGTAGTTTTCTCTATATTGTATCTTGTGTTATGATTGATCATTATGTTGCGCTCCCGAGTTTCCGCCATTGTCGGGGTGTGACAAGTTTAAAGACTGTGGTTTTTGTATGAAGACTGCGGTTTGTGTTTGAAGAGTGCGACTTGTGCACGTTTAGTTTTGGCAGTTTGTGTTTGCGGTTTGTGTCTATGGTTTGTATCTACAGTTTGTGCACTATTTCCTGCGGTTTGTGTATAACACTTTCCTTCGGTTTGTTACATACAGGTTTTACGGTTTTCTACGGTTTATTACATTTCTAGGAAACTAAACTCTATCCAAAATTCCATTTCTCTATGGTTTGTGCACATTAATCAATGCGGTTTGTGTCTGCGGTTTGTGAATTCTATCATGCAGTTTATGTTTATGAGGTTTGTGACATACATGTTTAGCAAGTTTTCTGCGGTTTGTTACTTTAAAGGAAACAAAACTCTGTCAAAAATTCCATTCCTCTGCGGGTTGTGCACATTTAGTCAATGCGGTTTGTGTATGCGGTTTGTGCATTTTACTATTCTGAGGTTTGTGACATATTCCTGAGGTTTATGACACTGAGGTTTGTGACACTGAGGTTTGTGACATATTCTGGAGGTTTGTGACACTGAGGTTTGTGAGATTTCAAAAAACAAATTAATTTCAACGGTTTATCTTTGATTAGTAAAATCCCGTGAAGTATTAACTTATTTTCTTGGTTTAATCAAGATTAGTAAAATCCCGTGAATTAACAAGGACTAAATCACTTGTAACAACATCACTTTAACATAATTCTCATTAATCACTGAATCGATCAAATAATTTCATTTCACATTTAAAGTAATTCAAAATGAGTTTATCATTAGCAGAAATGTCATTGTTGCCGGGGTTGACAACCATCCCTCTATGCTCGATAAGACTAATTAATGTTCATGGGCAAGTCGTATGCTGTTGTACATCAAAGGCAAGGAACATGGCAAGTTACTTGTTGACTCAGTTCTCAACGGACCTTTCCAATATGGAACAATGGTAGAACCTAGAAACGAAACTACTCCAACAACGATAAGAGCACGCACATACGCTGATCTCATAAATGAAGAAAATATTCGTGAATCAGTTGATATCAAGGCAACAAACGTTCTTTTGCAAGGTTTACCTCAAGACATTTACAATTTAGTTAATCATAATGAAGATGCAAAGGAGATTTAGGATAAAGTCAAATTACTCATTCAAGGTTCAAAGTTATCATTGCCAGAGCGAGAGTCCAAGTTGTATGATGATTTTGACACATTCACTTCTATGCCTGGAGAGACAATTCATTTGTATTACATGAGGTTTGCCCAGCTGATCAATGATATGCATACGATTGAAATGACAATGAAACCACTCTAAGTTAAAACAAAGTTTATCAATCATCTTCAACTTGAATGGAGCAAATTTGTCACGGATGTCAAGTTAGTAAAAGACATGCATACCACTAACTTTGATCACTTGTATGCTCATCTATGGAAAGATGAAGCTCAAGCAAATGAAGTTCGTTTAGCAAGACAAAGGTATCCGGATCAGATAGCCTTGGTTGCTAATTCTCCAACGTGTTTGAACCTGACTCAATACTATCCTCAACTATCTTCTGCCACTCAACAATATTACTTATCTCTTGCACCACAACGTTCTTATGATGCACAATTGTTCAACAATCGCAATATAAACCACAATTTGTTACTCCTTCTCCAACGGTTCATCAACAACAATATCAAGCACCTGTTTTGCAACAATCCTATCAAGAACCTGTTATTCAACAATCATCTTCCACAGAGTTAGATTCAGGACTTTTGATTCCATCTTTTAACCCTTCTGATGATCTAATTGCCAATTTGAACAAGCTAATGGCATTTGTAACCACAACATTTAGTCCTCGTTTCTCACAGACAAACAATCAGTTGAGAACCTCGTATAATCCTAGGAACCAAGCAACCATTCAAGATGGAAGAGTCATCGTGCATACAGTTCAGGGAAGACAAACACATGAGTATGCTAACAATGGGGCAAGGAACACTGCTACAAATTAGGGTGTTAACAGGCAAGGGGCTGCAAATCAAGTAAGGGTGGTTAAATGTTACAATTGTTAAGAGGAAGGTCATTTTACTAGACAATTCACTAAGCCAGAAAGGCCCAAGAATTCAGCATGGTTTAAGAAAAAGATGTTGTTGACTGAAGCCTTGGAATCATGAGCTTATTTGGATCCATGACAATTGGCCTTCTTAGCAGATAATGGGGATACAGTCATTCCAGGTCAAGCATCTCAAGAAATCCCAACTTCAACAACATTTCAAACTGATGATCTTGATGCTTTTGATTCTGATTGTGATGATGTACCCATAACTAAGGCAATTCTCATGGCCAATCTATCTTTTTATGACTTAGATGTTTTTCTCAGAGGTACTATTTCATGACACAAACATCGATGATATAAGTTATCAAAGTGTGTAAGAGACACAATGTTTTGAACAACCATTTTTTGATAATAACACATAAAATGACATAACAAGTGATAGTAATATCGTTTCTTATGAACAATACTTGCAAGAAACTAAAACTCTGATTGTTTAAAGCACTAGTTCTCCTGTACAACAAGATGAACTATTAATGTCTGTCATTGAAGAAATGTTGATGACATCAAATAATGTTACTTTTATAGCATCATTTATCCCATGTAAATAACCCATTTAGTTTAATTATTGCAAAGAATTGTTACTTAATCGTTTGTATTTGAGAATTGCAGTAATTATGGAGTACTTGGTAAAGATTAGCAAAAAGGCACGCATTCTGGAGCTTACACAAAGATATTTGAAGAATACTGTTCTGACATCCAATACGCCGTATCCATCAAGAAGATATAGCGTATCCGTGCCTACACTTCACAGATAACCACGAAGGATTGAAGACCTATACGCTGTATCCAAGAGCCTCTATACGCCATATCTAAGGTTTATTAAACACTAGAAGATTCTAAATGATATCAAACGTGGTCCTTACTCCAAGAAATCCCCAATACGCCGTAGCCCACGTCGCCCGATACGGCGTATCGACCAGTTTCCAGACTCTATAAATACAACACCCTAAACTCAGTTTTAGGTATGCAAGTGAATCCCTAAACCACCAAGTCGACTATCAGACGAATAGAAGAGCATAGAAGGTCAGAAAAGAGGCTCCAGATCATAGGAAAACTCTTGTAATCTTCGCACAACCAAATTCGAGTTCGGTTAAGGTTTCTTTTCTTCAATCGTTCATATATGAAACCTTGTGTATTTTTACAATGACTATTGGTTGATACCTTTAGGTATCAGCCATGTTTATAAAGATCTAATGTTTGGTTTTTTATATCGATTGCTTAATTTATCAGAATAGGTATGCCATGATCTCTTAAGCATTTTGTAAGTTCCATTAGTTTTCTTGGTGTATAAAAGGAACCCTACGGCATTAGTTCGATATACAAGTTTCACAAATATTCATAGTTAGTAATATGTAACCTAGCAGATTAATAGTAATCAAAGTTCTGTTTTATTCATTGTTTTTCTTAGCAGTATAAGTTAGTTTCTGCATAACTTATAGTTTCTCTTGTAGTTAGTTTGGATCTATCCAGATTAGCTACCACCTTTGACAGGCTAGAAAGATCTATTCATTGGGATCAACAAGTGGTATCAGAGCTTGTTGAGAAACTCTGAGTAAGAAGAATCAAAACAGATCTGTTATAAACCTTTACCTTTTAGATCTATTTAATGGCAGAAGAAGATGAATTTCATGATGATAATCCACCACCACCACCACCAGTTACACCTACACAACAAGCCCCTCACACTCTGTCAACTATTAAACTCCCTATTCTGAAGAAAGGTGAGTATGACATATGGGCCATGAAAATGGAACATTACTTAAAGCATACAGATTATCCTATATGGGAAGTCATACAAAAGTGAAATGGTCTAGTACAAGTCTCAACATACACAAATGGACAAATAAAGGTTTTACCTCCCAAAACTGCTGAAGAAATTTTAGCTAGAGAGAGAAAGGAAAGCAAGAACCACCTTGCTTATGGCCATACCAGAAGACCATTTAGCAAAGTTTTACAAAATGACTGATGCTAAAGAAATGTGGGAAGCTATCAAATCCAGATTTGGTGGCAATGATGAATCTAAGAAGATGCAGAAATACATTCTTAAGCAACAATTTGAAAGCTTTTCTGTATCCAACTCAGAAGGATTGCACAAAGGTTATGACAGATTTCAGAGTCTTCTGAGTCAACTTGAGATTCATGGTGCAGGTGTCTCCACTAAATATGCCAATCAGAAGTTTCTTAGGTATTTACCTGCTTCCTAGTCCCAAGTATCCTTGATTATGAGGACCAAGCTAGGAGTAGATACTCTTAGCTTCGATAAAAGGAATAACGATCTTATTAACAATCTTAGTTTCTTTGAAGTCTGATATTAAAGGCTCTACTACATCATCTTCCAGCACACAGAATGTAGCATTTGTTTCTTCTGAAAGTACTAACAATGCTAATGATGTTAGTACTGCTTATGGTGGTTTCTACTTCTTTGGCCTTTATCCAAAAGAAGGATCTTCATCATACATTGATGAACTTAAGTACTCTTTCTTTGCTAATCAATCAAGTGGTCCACAATTGGATCATGAAGATCTTGAACAGGTTGATGAGTTTGATTTAGAAGAGATGGACTTGAAATGGCAAGTGGCCATGATTTCCATGAGACTAAAGAAGTTTTACAAGAAGACGGGGAGAAGGCTGCAGTTTAATACCAAGGAACCAGTTGGCTTTGACAAGACCAAGGTTGAGTGCTTCAATTGTCATAACACAGGGCACTTTTCTAGAGAGATGCAGGGAACACTGGATATAAAGCAAAAGACAATGGGAGGAGACCTGGAAAACAGGAGGAACCTAAAGCTTTGGTAACTCTTGATGGAGAAGGTGTTGATTGGACTGGTCACGCAGAGGATGAGCAAGAGAACTTTGCTTTGATGGCTTACAGCAATTCAGGCTCAGACACTGAGGTAACATCTTGTTCAAAACAATGTGTGGAATCATATGCTAAACTTAAAAAATTATATGATACTCAAAGGGAACAACTTGGTGATGCTAGTATAGAAATTCAAGCCTATACTCAAGCTTTAAAAAAGGTAGAGGCTCAATTAGTTGCTCATCAGAAAAATCAACTTTTGTATGAGGAAAATATTAGATTTATGAAAATTGATTTAGATGATAAAACTGATGTGCTCATGTATCATAAGAGACTATTAGTAGAAGTTTTAAAAATAAAAGAAGAATTAAAAACCAAACTTGAGAATTTTCAAAGTTCTTCTAAAGGCCTTAGTAAACTGCTAAATAGTCAGATGAGTACTAGGGACAAATTTGGGCTTGGGTATGGAAATCAAATACATGAAGGTGTCATAAGTTATGAAAAAGAAGTTCTTGAAAGTGTATTTGATAGTAGGTCAAGTGATGTAGAAGATAGTCCCGTGTATGATAGATTTGCAAAATTTGAAGGAATGCATGTAGTTCCCCCTCCAATGACAGGAAACTACATGCCTCTTAAATCTGATTTTGGAATAGATGAATCAAATTTTACATATGGTCCAAAATAGTCTAAAACTAGTGAATCTGATGCTAAGACTAGTGATTTTGACTCTTGTGAAACCAATTCTAGTGTAGAAACACTTGAATCTATGCCTGAACCAGTTGTAGTTGAACCCAAAGTTGTTAGTCAACCTAAAGTTTGGTCTGATGCTCCTATCATTGAGGAGTATAAGTCAGACAGTGATGATGAATATGTGATTAAACCTTCAAAAGAATAGGAAAATCCTAGTTTTGCTTTTGTTAATACTGTTAAGCATGTAAAAACTCCTAGGGAAACTGTTAAAGAACAAAACACATGTAGTCCAAGTCCTAAAGTTGACAAGAGAGACTGGAATGGTTCAATGTCCAAAAGGCTGGGTTTGGGATATGGTTTCACTAAAAAGGCATGTTTTGTATGTGGTAGCTTTAGCCATCTTATTAAAGATTGTGACTTCCATGAGAAAAGAATGGCTAAACATGTTGAATTGAACAAACAAAAGGGTAAGGGTACTGGTCAAGGGGAGAATAGACCTGTATGGAACAATGTGCAAAGATTGAATCATCAAAATAAGTTTGTTCCAAAAGCAGTACTAACTAAAAGCATAGATATTTTCAGTTTATATTGCTAGAACAAAATCCTTTTTTGTCAGCAGCTAGAAAACTGGGGCCGCCCAAATGGGCACGGGGTCTTCTAGAAAGTTAATATGCTAGGACCCATTTTTGAAATGAAATCAGATAAAGAAATAACTTTTATAAGTCTCATTCACCTATTAGAAGGACATTTAATATATCAACAGCACCAAAAGCAAATTTTACAAATCATAAAGTAAATACTATTGGGGATAAAATAGTTAGTGCTGTTAGGGGCTATAGGGAAACTGCTGTTAAGGCCTCAGCAGGTTGTAATTGGAGACCCAAAAGACATTACTGGAACAAAGTCTCCAAATTCAATAGTGGATCAAGCTTTAGTAAAAATGTTAATTTTAAAGATCCACTAGGCAGACCCAAGTCAGCAATGGCTTGGGTCCCTAAGAGAAACTAATTCTATTTTGTTTGATATGAAGGGTGATCCACAAGTTGCTTTAAAAGATATAGGGATTTTTGACAGTAGATGCTTAATCCCTAAAGCAAGAAATATGGGTAGGACATTATGAAACTAATGGAATTGATGGCACATTGTACAAACTTGTGTGAATAGAGTGAGCAAGAAGGATAGAGAGATAATGTGTGAGCATAAAAACAGAAAGAGAGAAAGTATGATTGGTGATGGAAAAGCTCTTTGGAGGAATTTCAAGTTGATACTGGTCTCTTCAAGTTAGTACTACTGGGCATTACTTAGTACTGCTAGGTTTTGCTTAGTACTGCTAACCATCTTTTAGTACTGCTGGGCTTAAAGTTAGTACTGCTAGGCTAATTTTAGTACTGCTAGAAGACCGTTAGTACTGTTTGACCCATAACTAAATTTCCTTCCCAATTTCTAGCCGTTGCTAAATTTCTGCCAACTGCCATGCTTATAGGCTATAGGGTTTGACTAATTGAAGATTTCTTGATCTTTCTATAAACTTAAAATATTTCTTTAAGATAAGTACAAATCTTCTTTAGTCGATGACACTTTAAACTCTTAAATACTCTCTCAAATATCAATTAACTTTACCAAACATCCGTACTCTCTCTCACAAACATATCCTAAAACCTTAATCACCTTTCTATTCATCAAATGGCTACTTTGGAGTTTTGCGACAAGCACAACATGGTGGCATACTTGGAGAAACCAGAGGGAAGTACAGAGAAAAAAAAATTTCATTCAGTTCATTGGATTTCTAACTGCCAGTCTAACCATTACTATGCCCTTACAGAGAATCCAGCAATATATGCTTCATTTATCAAACAATTTTAGACAACAGCTACTGCTAGCACTAATGTTAATGGAGAAGTAGAACTAACTGCTAGCATAGATGGACAAGCCAAGACCATCACTGAAGCATCTTTAAGAAGACATCTGAAGTTAGAGGACAATGGTGGAAGAAAGAAGGATCTTTAAGTGTCGGTTTCACTACCACACAACAAATGGTCATTAGTTCACCACGTTTAACAGACATCAAGAACTGGCTATTTCGGAGCAAACGGCTCCTGATAAAGACTTCTCAAAGTCGTTAATGGCCGATAGTTTGCCAAAAATTATATGGTTCTCAACTCACCATGCTTTACAATAAAGAGTTGGCTAGTCCTAAGCAAACGACTCTTGGTAAAGACATCTTAAATCCATTGATAGTTGATAGTTTACTCAAAACTATATGGTTATCAATGCACCATGTTATTGCAATGAAGTATTGGATATTCCAGAGCAAACAGCTACTGGTAAAGAAATATCAAATCCGTTTATGGCTGGTAGTTTGCCAAAAACTACATGGCCAACTTAGTTGGTATTGTTGTGTTACTGAGTTGCTGAGATGTTGTGATGATGACAAAGACTAGAAGCCAAAGAATTTCAAAAGTCACAAAAGAGTTCAAATTCATCAAAGAGCATATTAAAGAGTAGCAGTGCATTTGGATACATCCTCTTAGTGTTCAAGAAGATCAAACTGAAGAAACATGATGGTTAACAAGTGAACATCATGTTTAGGGGATGATTGTTGGGTTTCAGAAGTTTCTACAACCTAGTACTGCTACTTATACAAGTTACTACTGCTAGTTCTACTTAGTGCTGATGGTGAAGAATGCTAAAGGCTTAAGAAAATAGACTAAGTAGTTAGTACTGTTAGTTATAATTAGTTAGTACTGCCAGTTAGTACTGTTAGTAGTAAGTTAGCACTGCTAGCATATATAGATAGTACTGCTTAAGTGATATACATGAGATATATTAGGAATAGATATGCTGTTTCAATTAACGCGTTTTTGTAAGTCCATTAGGTTTCCTTGGATGTATAAAAGGACCATACAGCATTAGTTAGATATATAATGTTCACAAATATTTCTAGTTAGTAATCTGTAACTTCAGATTAATAGTAATCAAAGTTATGTTTTATTCATTGTTCTTTTTAGCAGTTTAAGGATTGTTTACAGCATAACTTATATTGTTCATAGTCATTGTTTCTCTTGTAGTTAGTTTGGATCTATCTAGATTAGCTACCACCCTTAACAGGCTAGAAAGATCTATTCATTCAGATCAACAATGCAAGTGAATCCCTAAACCACCAAGTCGACTATCAGATGAATAGAAGAGCATAGAAGGTCAGAAAAGATCCTCAAGATCATAGGAAAACTCTTGTAATATTCGCACAACCAAATACGAGTTCGGTTAAGGTTTCTTTTCTTCAATCGTTCATATATGAAACCTTATGTACTTTTACAATGAATATTGGCTGATACCTTTAGGTATAAGCCATGTTTATGAAGATCTAATGTTTGGTTTTTTATATCAATTGCTTAATTTATCATTGATTGTTGATTATGTTTATCAAATTATACTTGTTTACGTGCTTAAGTATGCGACTTTCACTTCATTTGGGTCTAGTCCTACATTTTTAATGTGCACTGCAAATTTATTATAGATTTAAACTAGTAGTCCACTTGTTGTAAGTTCGGGGGTTGCTACCCCTAGACTACATATGTATGACAAGCGAGAGTGTATATGGTCTTAGATAGCCTTAGTGGTCGAACATGCGATCTAGTCCAACAGCTTCTTTTGTACGCTCTACACGAAAAAACCAATAGTAAAGATTGGTTAATTATTTGTGATCCTTTGATTTCTTAGATATGATAAGTTGATAATATGGGAGAGCTATCTCGGGCTCGATCATATTCATTTGTCAGCGTTACACTACGTCTGACATATTTGTCTTTTCTATCTACAAACCAAGACGAATTTGCAGCACATTAAATATGTAGTACGTTTTAAGCACTTCAAACCCATTGACTTACAAATGTAAATAAACTACACTTAATCCCTAACCCATACACCAAATCACCCCCCACACCCCCACCCCCCCCCACCCCACACCCCACCCCCCCCCACCCCCCCAACCCCCCCCCCCAACCCCCCCCCCCCCCCCCCGATCATCCCCCCCCCTCCCCTGCAACTTCGGTGTTGTTTGGGCGTAGGCTAAGAGCCCGGGATAGCTCTCCATATTTCAACTTATATATCTAGAATCATAGGATCACAAATATTGACCTATCTTTACTAATGGTTTTTATGAGCTTAGTTGGACTAGCAGGTGACCCTAGAATCAACAAGTACGTTCTCGTTCCATTGGTAATGACTCGGACAATGGACTACTAGTATATAAACTGCCATTAAGCAGTAAGTGGGTAAAGTCTCGATGAGCTAGGCTTTAGTAAGAGCACCATTATTAATCTCCTAAGGTAGATTATAATCAACAAATGCTTGCTTTATGCGGATGCGTCTAATTGTGACAGAATTAGCGTGTCTATGTCTTAGGAAGAAGTACCGCCTAAGTCTAGGTATGATATGCCCTTCGAGATAAGACAATCATTGCACCAATAAGCAAACTGCGTTTTATCTGATCATTCATGGTTGATATGTTTTCCTTACATTAGTGTTTGACCGCTCCTCTATAGTTTGTTCTTCTTCTTATGTGTGTTTATTGTTTTACTTGTCATCAAAACCCTAGGTTAGATAACTAAAACCGTGCCAGTCTCTCAGGCTGAAACCCCCTTTATCATTAGCTTAGGTTTAACATAAATTAGATTAATTTAGTACTAACATAGATAACTAAAATACTGATTGAATTAGGAATTAACACTCTCGCTCTTAGTGATTGACACCCTACTTACCAACTGTAACACCCCCAAAATACGATACGCATCGGAATACAACTTTTGGGGTGCTACTTCATAATACAAGCACACGAGTCCCAGTAAACATTCAAAAATACGTTTATAAAACACAATTTCATTTATTAGAAAGATCAGAGTTACATAGGTCCCAATACCATTATAGAAATTATTTCTAAAAGTCACAACACGACTTGATTTCTAAAAACATTATTTAGTTTATGACACAACTTCACCGAGGCACTGGAAAAATGGTGAGTAGGAATCACACACACACACTTGTTTGTTTGGAGTTTTGGATATTATATATTGTGTTATGATTTATTTGTGTGAGGGTTCTGGTATATATATATAAGTATTCTTTTATCATGGTGTACAAGTTTTAAGGAATTAATAATTATAGAGAAAGTAATCAAAATTAAACACCTGAGATACATGCTTAAAAAGTCAATAATAAAACGTTGAGTGAATTCATAGAGTTTTACAACAATAGTTAGAACACATATTTTGGTTCAACAGAAACGAATAATAGTTGGCATCGTCAAGTCAAGTTATAAACATAGTGATTTCCAACTAAAGAGTCCCGTGTAGCCGAAATTATTGACTTAACACATTCATTCCCGTAGGAGACGAAATTATGTACGAGAAAGTATGCAACTGACCCGTTCCTAATACTGACCACAAAATGTCCGTTAGACAGGGGTGCTCACCTCAACGGATTCTAACCCTATAGATCCTATTCTTAATGTATTAGCGTTCACCAACACTGGTAACTAACGGTCACACAGCAAAAAGTCATATACTTCAGTTGTGAAAGAATCATATTCAAGTATCAAAACTGTTTGCGGTACAATTTCACAAAACAAGCATATATACCTCCCTCACGGAGTAAAAACATTAAAAACCTTTAAAAGCGGAGGCTATGAACTCACTTCAGATCAAGCCAATACGATCAAATAAATCGAAACAGTCCACGGAAAATCAACGAAAACGATCACTACCTATAATTTATGTCGCTCCGATTTATCAATACAAAAAGTTGATCGACGATAGCATACACGTATCATCAACAAACTATCATATAAATAGTATATATATTTTCATACATTTGATGAGGAAATCAACGTTGCGCCTTATATACCACACAAAACATATATAGTATACATATATTCATACATGTGATGAGAAATCCACTTGCGCCTTAGATCCTAAAACCCCACAATATTAGGTTACGATCATTCTTTTATTTATGTCATATATCCCTTAATCGAATACTTTCTATTTTAAGAAACTTTCTATTTTTGGAAAGTTACTATTTTTGGAAAGTTACCATTTTTTGTAAGTCTCGGCATCCAATTATATTTATAAAATATTTATTTATCTCGTCGAACTTTCAACTTTCAATTTGGTTATTAATTACTCATATCGGGATTCTGTCCCGTATGTTACTAAAGTTACTATTTTTAGAACTATATCCGTTCATAAAACTCGTTAAGTCTAATTTGTTATACTCGTAAAAATAATAGTGTTCATTATTTTTATAAACATTCAATAAGTCTTATATTAACCCGTTGACTTTTTAAAGTCAACATTTGACTTTCTTTGACTTTTATAATTATATATATTTTTACCCAAATCTGACCCGCGCCAAACGACCCTCTAAATCACATTTTCACGATTCGGACAAAGAAGAAATTTTATGCGAAACGATATCCCGGACAACTTTTTAGTTTTAGCCGAGACCTGAATCTCGACAGAAAATGACCAAAACGCTCTTTTTCAATTCTGCTGTTACTTGTAGTTTGACCATCAGTTTTGACCAGCTATATCACGTTTTCGTGACTTTGACCAAAAAGAGACTTTATAGAAAACGTCATTCCGGACAACTTTCGTGTTTCGCCGGAAGGCCGAAACGGACTCGAAAGTGCCCAAAATAGCTGTTGAAAATCGGATCAGCAAGCAAAATAAGCTGAAATAGCTGATTGAAATCTATAGTTTTTCTAAACTTGTTTTCGCCGTAACTTCTTCGTTATTAAGAGTTACGGGACATTCAAATTATCGAAACGCTCGTAAAAATACCCTCTACAATATTATTCAACCAAAAATAAGATTTTACAAAATCTCGGACCTCATTTTCCGTGTCAAACTTTCTGCTCAGAATGTACTTGTTGCAAAGTGCGCCAAAATTCATTTTTGACCCAAAAACCATCTCACAACTTATCTAAAATAGCCTATACATGATATCTATTTCGCTCAATCAACCCAATCAAAATCTAAACTAACGACGCAATTTTCATCGGATTTCATCACATGCAACAATTAAAAATCAAATCAAATAACGAAACAATGACAAAAGAATACTCACAACAACACCACAAGTGTTGGTTTCGGCTTCGGATGGGTCTCGGACCCGCGGCTACAAAACACAATCGAACCAAACGTTTTCCCAATCAAACTAACACTTTTAACTCAACAATCTAACCATTTTATACACCCTTGTATACTCGAAATCTTCTAGTTTGAACCGAAAATCAAGAACTCGAAATACTTATTGCATGTGCAATATTTTTAGTGGGATATGTAGGCCTTGATGAGAGGATCAATAATATGTAATCGGATTATTTTGCATGTCGGAAAATTGACCAGAAATGGGGTGTGAGTGCTGGGGGCCGGCGTACAAAAGAGAGGAGGCGGGAGGAGAGTAAAAATTTTGATAAAAAGTTTATAAGTGTGTGTGTGGTGACTATATATAGAAAACAACTTTGACATTTTGACACTTTTTGTCCTTCCTTCTTATTATTCTTTCAAAGTTAGTACAAAGCGTTATTTCTTTCATTTAAATCGGCCAAAGACTCGGGTCACACCATGTTTAGTAAATATTTTTATTCCGTCACGTTTTATTTTAGTTTCTAACATTTAATAAAATGTGTACATTTTAAAACACAAGTTCGGCTCAGGACAAGGAACAAAGACGACGTTCGTAAAAATAATAAATTTACGATCATAAAAATAATAACAAGACGCGTCGTAAATTTTTACGATGCTCATAACGATTAACGAACGCGCGGTCACACGTTGACTCGCGAAACGACAAAAATAAATATTTCAAATTTCCGTTCACAATAAAATACAAAAATAATTAATTATGACAAATAAAAATTTAAATGTCGACGTTTGCTTACGAAAACTCGTAAAATAGTTATTATGACGTCGAACTCGCGATCGTCATACGCGTCGTGAAACTCGGGTTGTTACATTCCACCCACCTTAAAGGAGCGTCGTCCTCGGTGCTCGGCCTTTCTTTCCCGTCTCATCTTTCTTCCGTGGCATGACGGGTACTCGTCATCACGCAGACTCTTACGTACTTTCAAAAATAAATATGCGATACAATATTCGCTCCGACTATTCCGGATGGAAAGTCAACAAAACAAGCGGTAAATTATACCCACGAAATTAAAAGAAAATCATGGTAGCTCTTATCAAAAGAGATAAAAACAAGTCGCGAAAATATATTCGACAAAATCAAATTTTGTCGCCCTAACTTTTATAGTTGCTCTCTTCATAAGGGACAATATACGTCACGGAAAATATCCGATTAAGATAATTATTACGTTGTTCTCACGAGAAATTTTCTAAAATGGATGATCGATTCAAACTTAGTTGGGGATCATAAAAACAACAAAACCAAGCGCACCTCGCTTATCAAAACCAAGGCCGAAGCTTACGTCATTAATTAAAATCAAAATATACGTCGTACTCAAATATGGAATTATACCAATAATCAAAACCGATAATATACTTCATTACTGAAAATCCAAAACATACGTCGCTTACTAAAACCAAAATAGACGTCAATAATCAAATTCGATATATATAATTATATCATTATCCAAATTAAAATATTCATTATTCAAAACCAAAATACACATGTCGCCCTTCCGGTCTCATTTGACAATGCCTCACCGGTTGCGAAAAATAATCCGAAACACATTAGATATCCTAATCATCTTACGATATTGTTACACATGCCCACATAAGTACATAAGTACCTATTGTACGCTCGCCATCTTTTACACCCATTCACTTACATCCTAAACCGCATCACTGGCCACGTAAAAGTGACATGAACGCTCATTACCATTTAAAGCACATAGCACATAGGGCACATATTCCACATAATTCGGCGGTGACAATCCTGCTACAACACATAATGTCAAATGACAGATCAAAATCAATTAAGAAAACAAAGAGCATCATGGACTTATTGCTCGTTTGACGAAAATTAAAAATTTCAACGTTTCTTCATGGCGACTAACATCGTTGGTTTGGTCCCTTCTCATCGCGTAGCATCATTGATGGATCAAATCATCAAGTCAAAATACTCACATTCCTAATTTAATACTGCTCGACTTAAGACGTTGGCTATTTTGGTTGTTCCTCCAGTAATAGAAACTGACGTTACCATTTAGCTAGAATCTCAATCAATTCGCCACTCTTTATGCCCTTGGGTGGTCATGTCCTGGAGTAAGGGCCACTACACTTAACTGTAGGTCAAGTATCGTATAGTGTCTCACTAAAATCCTTGACGATTAAGGTATGTCACAACTACACTACCACTACTCTCATTGACGGGAGACGAAAAGAATTTTCTTCACGACCATCGGTTGATACAACATTAGCAAGGCACATTTGATGTAGGAGAAGTCTTCTCCAATCTTCACTTTTAATTTTCTAAAGTAACCTTCTTAGCTTCCACCCACCTTAAGAATCTTTACATCTCCAAGAAGATCCCTTCTCAGTGTCGGTATCGGGTTCACACCATGATAGCTTAAATCTATCATTGCTTACTAGCACACCGACTATACTTGGTCCTGACACGTCTTCATAATGTAACACCCAAAAAAAAAATCAGGACAACGCAGCGGAATGGTTGCAATGTTGGGGTGCTACTTCAGGGCACAAAACACAAGTCACTGAAAACGACCTCAAAAGAGACGTTTTAAGATAAATTTCACATT
>BQNB010098025.1:0-25250 GCA_026074375.1 Tanacetum coccineum | reverse complement strand
CCTAGAATTTCATGATAGAGCACTTCTTGCAAACCAAAAGAGATTCTATAAAAGATCAGGGAGGGTTGGTGCTGCTAGGAAACCCATGTACAAAGCCAATGAAACATGCTTTTCTTGTGGCAAACAAGGGCATTTTAAAAAGATTATCCAACTAACAAAACATCCTCACCATCCTTTCCCTTCATCAAAAAACTCATAACAAACCCAAGTTTCATACTAATTCCTCATCTTCATCATAGCAGCACAATTAAACTATTAATAATGGTCAAAAGGACTATAAGGTTAGATACAAGGCTCTTAAAGCTGAGTTAGCCTTACTTACTCAAAATATTAAGGTTGTGTCAAAGAACAAAAGTGAAAAGGGGTTGGTCGCTGAGTCATTTGACTAGGATGAAGAATCTCTATCTTTAGAGGATGAGGGTATAACAACAGTTAAAACATTTATGGCTATTGCTAAGGATGAACCAGATGTTGGAAAGACTGACGCTAGATCAGGTCAGTAGGTCGAAATCACCATGAAAAGGTACAAAGACTTCTTTTTATGAATAATGGTGACGAAAGGAAACATGTTTTAGAATATACCAAAGTAGACCACCACTATATGGAAGATCAGAGGAAAAATTTGCTCAACAAGTTCAACTCTCTTAAACAAGAGTTGTCCTCATGCAAATCTGAATTCATTGACCTTAAAATTACTAAAGTCCAAAACCTTACCCTTTAGCATGAAGTTTTCAGATTAAATCTAGATAATCAATCTTTGAAGGATGAAGTCTCTAACTTAAAAAAAGTCATTGAGAAATGGACCTCTAGTAAAGTCACCTTAGACCAACTACTCACTAAGAAAATTCTTGGCAACATTGTTTGTACTCCAGGTGGAAGAGGAAAAAGAAAAGAATCAACATCAGCTAGTTATGTTATGCAAATTTCAAACTTCTTTTTACCAAGACTCAAGGAACCATATTCAACCAAAATAATGAAGTTATGCGTATTGCTCCAAGAAAAAGAGATGTCTATGTCATTGATATGTCATCTTACAATGAAGAAAGCAATGCTTGTTTCTTTGCCAAAATATCAAACATTGTAAAATGGCTATGGCACAAGAGACTATCCCATCTTAACTTCAAAAACATCAACAAATTACCCAAACAAGAACTTGTTCCTGGTCTTCCTTCTCTCACTTTTTCAAAAGACAAACCTTGTTCAATGTGTGAGAAAGCGAAGCATCATAGAGCATCATTCAAAACAAAATGATCATTTTCCATCAACAAGTGCCTACATCTCCTTTATATGGATTTGTTTGGACCCGTTAAACCTCGAACCATGAGTTACAACAAATATACCTTAGTCATAGTAGATGAGTACTCAAGGTATACATGGGTATTTTGTTTGAAGAAGAAAGGTAAAGCAGCTGATTGCATCATGTCATTCATCAGGAAGAGAGAGAACCTTAATGAAGTGATGGTCAAGGAGCTCAGAAGTGACAATGGAACATAATTTAAAAATAAAAAACTAGAAGAGTTTTGTGATGTAAAAGGAATCTCTTAAAACTTTTCATCTTCTTGCACTCCTGAACAAAATGGTGTAGCTGAAAGAAGAAACAGAACCCTAATTGAAGCAACTAGAACTATGTTAAATGGTTTAAGCCTCCCAAAACAAGTTTAGGGAGAAGCTGTAAATACTGCTTGCTACACACAAAACAGATCAATCATTGTGAAAAGGCATGGAAAAATAGCATATGATGTTTTTAGAGGAAGATCTCCTAACATAAGCTACTTTTATGTTTTTGGATGCCCTGTATTCATTCATAATCACATAGATCATTGGGGAAAATTTGATGAAAAGGCTGATGATGGATTCTTTCTTGGATACTCCCTAGTGGCTAGAGTTTTTAAGGTATTCAACATCATAAGACAAGAACTGGAAGAAACCTTTCATGTCACCTTCAATGAAGCTGATGAAGTAATAAGACAGACAAACATAGAGGGAGATGGCATCAACTTCAGTGAGAACAAATCCTTCCCTGATGATAAATTCTTGGTATCATGAAAAACCCCTCAATCAATTCACAAGGAATGATGACTCTATACCTTATGTACCTGCCTTTGATCCTCTTTCAACAAACAACATCACTATCCCTGATCTCATCACAACTAAACCTGAGGTTATCAGTTCATCACCTGATTTACCAGTGACTGATGATCTTCCTTTCAGCTCATAGTTTAAAAGTCTAAGTGAAGTAAGGATAGACCACAAGATTTAGTAAGGCATGACTATTGTAACAAATACAATATCACAAAAATTAATTACGATTACGCTAAGCTCATGACACCGAAGCTACAACAAAGTTTGTATACAATTTAATGCAATAAAAGTACCCAAGTAGGTGTTCAATCCGCAACACCCTAAGTCCGACATGGTATACATCCGTTAGTTCGGTCCTCTGAAACTAGTAAGCGCTTAAGATACCCGAACGGGGATGTTAATCAAAAATAGATCTATTTATAACACTCGCGGTTACGCAAAGTAATTAACGGTTCATAATAATTTGGGCATAGTGGATTATCGCTACTTAGGCTAATCTGTAAAAGAAAGGTACCTGCGTTCAAAAAGTATAACAAGCAATGTATCTCACCCCGAGATTTATAAAATAGTGATAAACAAGTTAAAGTGTGGCTATAAACTCACCTTAGGCAAAAAGTATTGATTTTGGAAAATCAAGTAACTAGGACGTCAAAGTAAGTCCCAGAAGCAACCTAATAAATAATGGGTCGTCTTATGATAGTGCAAATGAAGTGAAATGATGAACATATATTTTTATAACATTATATAACCACCTAATAGTTTGCGTTTTAGTTCTATAAGTCAAAATAACGTTTACGTCTAATTCGCCATTTTTATCCGTCATTATATACTTTACCATATTTTAAGTAATCAATATAATACGTCCTAATTTGCTTACTTGATATTATTTTTGATAGTTTCTGAAAAGGCCTAAAAACACAAATTTATGTTTTAAACAACTCTCTTATTTAGTAAAAATCAATGCAAGAACTTTATTAATTTTCCAGAAAATAGTCTGCCGTTAAAAGGACATCTCTCCTTCGTTATAAGGATTAACGCGATGACCGAAAATGAGGTTTCAAGGAAAAATCATGATCTACAAGTTTTCTCCTATGAGTTTCACCCGACTCGGACCCGAAAAGGGTCAAAAACACCATTTTAGAAACAGGACAGATTGTTTACAAAAAATGTTTTCCCGAAAAAATTACTAAACTTCATTTGACCATATCTCATTCGTTTTAAGTCTGATTTTAATGGTTTTTTATATCCAACCTAGCGCGTATTTAAGTCTAGTACATAATATTTAATGTCTCAAGATTCCAAACAGAATTAATGCACACGACACACAATTATTATAAATTCTGGACAGCACTATTTTATTTTCATTCTAACATTATTTTTCACGCCATAAAATTGCAACATCCATAATACCTAATCCCTTCACCAAATTTTTAATTAATTACCAGCACAACAAACAACCTCCATACTAACCTAGTCCCTTCCACCAATTTAACAAGAATAAACATAAAATTAAGGACATAAACAAAATATATAACTTAACCAGTTTAAGTTTATAATTAACCATTTTAACAACAAAGCTAATAATTCAACAAGTAATTTATAAAGTGACTATAATAAATAGTATATGTATGTATACATTTTTATTATCCATTTTACAACCCTTTTACAAGATTTCATTTGAAAGGTTTACTTGTTTCTTTTAGAAAAATCCTTAACATACAAACTACTGATGATATAATTTATGAATGTGGTGAAATATAAAAAAAAATATAAAAATTGTAAAATATGTATGAAATGTCACCTTAATTGATGAGAATGTGAGATTAACAAGTATAGACCTAAATCAAACCCTAAATACTTATTTGGTTATAACCCAAACCCTTAAATATTTCTTGAAAAATACTTGTAATATATGAAAACCCATTTGTTCTTGCTTCTTGATTTTGAGCCGAGCCTTAGAGAGAGAAAAGAGAGAATTATGTTTTTTTGTTAAGTGTAAGAATGAATGAAAAGCTTATCAGTTACATGACACTTTCAAAACATTTAAGGGAAAATTAAAAGTGTCTTTTGGATATATAAGAGAATAATACATATTATGGTGTGTTTTTAACCTTGATCGAATAACAACAGCTTCACAAGAGCGTTAGGTATGAGGGGTATTAAAGGTACTAAGTTCACAAGCTATGTGGTTTAGGTGGAAGAATACACCCATAAAGGGTAATAGCATTTGATCCTAAATATCTTATTTGCTACATCAGAAGAGGGGGCGCAACATGTAGTATGAAGGATGGAAATATATAAATTTTTTGTCATTTTTGATTGCAATGTTAACGTGTAGGCATATATATGATAAGTTGTCATGGCCCAAATCATGCCATGCGAGCTAAATCTGTAAATCTTTGAGCGTTTACATAAAACTTGCAAAATAAATTATGTAGACTTATAAATTATATTCATAAAAGTCATATAACACATATTTGACATAAAATTATATTTGTTTAATGATGGTTTACGTTTAAAGTTGTTTTTCATGTTACGTAATTTAACTTAACGATTACACGTAGAAGTAAACATGTAAAGGTTCAAAGTAAATAGTTTTGAGTTTATTGATGTATAATGACCTGGAAAATGTGAGTTGTCACAATCTCCCCATGTTAAAAGAATTTCGTCCCAAAATTCATTTAGTGTTGCCTTCCGGAGTGGTGTTGGTGAAGAGGTGCGGATATTTCTTGCCGAATTGATCTTTGCGTTCCCACGTGAATTGTGGACCTCTTCTAGAGTTTCATCAAACCTTGACAATTCAGATACAGCTTTGCTTCAACTGCTTGACCTCTCGGTCCATAATTTCCATGGGTTCTTCAACAAAATGAAGCTTGTCATTCATTTGGATCTCATCTAACTATATCACAAGCGATTCATCAGACAAGCACTTCTTTAAGTTTGACATGTGGAACGTGCTGTGAACCTTGCTTAATTTTTAGGGAAGTTTAAGCCTATAAGAAACAGTTCCAACTTTGTCCAAAACCTTGAAAGGTCCAATATACCTCAGGTTTAACTATCCCTATTTTCTAAAACGTATCACCCCCTTCCAAAGTGAAAATTTTAGCATAACCTAGTCTCCCACTTGAAATTCATGAGGTTTACGCCTTACATCGGCGTAACTCTTCTAGCGATCACGCGCGGCTTGGATTTCGCTTTTGATTTGGATGATCTTCTTAGTTGTTTAATGGATGATCTTTGGACCAGTGAGTTGGCTATCTCCGACCTTGGCCCAGCAGACGGGTGATCGACACTTACAACCATAGAGTGCCTCAAACGGCGCCGCCTTAATGCTAGTATGATAACTATTGTTGTATGAGAACTCCACTAGCGGTAAATATTTGTCCCAGCCATTACTGAAATCTATCACGCAAGCGCGTAACATATATTTAAGAGTTTGAATGGTTCTTTCTGTTTTTCTGTCGGTCTGAGGGTGGTATGTTGTACTCATATCCAACCAAGTTCATAAAGTTTTGTAGAGTGATTACAAAAAATGCGATGTAAATCTGCTATCATGGTCAGAAGAAGAATAAGAATGGAACCCATCCTCGAGACCGACTTCTTTTAAGTAAGTCTCGTCAATCTCATCCATCATATCGTCACCTGTCATATGGCAGGAAATGAGCAAGATTTATAAGACGATCACGATCACACCAAATCAGTGTCGCGTAACCACATTAATGTTTAGGTAGCTACGTGATAAATAATCCATGTGAATTATTCTCCGCCACTTCCATTAAGTAATCCTGGTTGTACTATAAACAATGATGGTGTTTTTGATTTCTTCAGCTTTGACTTCGAGCATGATACAAACATAATACTCAACATACTGTGGCGATTTCACCTACATTTGGGCCCACCAATAAAATTTTTATTCAAGTCATGGTATCCTCTTTCGGCTCAGGATGATATAGAATTCTTAGACTTATGCGATTCCATGCATAAATAATTCCCGCTCAATACCTCCAAAACGAGTAACCAACTTTGTTTCTCATACAAAGAGTCCCAACGGACATTTTTTCAAACTCTCTAAGTTCATATAGCCATGAAGATTATCTCCTTGACATTCTCTTCTTTCATTCACACTGCTACTGAGAGTTCAATTTGACGAGACACTATTCAACCCGATTGTCATAACTAAGGCTCTAACCTATAGTGGATTTATCCGTTCCTTTCGGCTTAAAGCATCTGCCACCATGTTCGCCTTCCCCTAGTGATAACAAATCTCACAATCGTAATCACTAAGCAAATCCAACCATCAAGGTTACCTCATGTTATCAAGCTCCTTTTGAATCAAGATGTGTTTTGGAACTTATTTTATTGAATCGGTAACAACGTAACACTTTAGTTCCATACAATAGTTGCCTCTAAATCTTTAGAGCTGAAAAACACGCTCCTCAACTCTAGTCAAAGTGTAAGTATATTTCTTTTCACATAGGATCTTGAGTTAACCGGGAATCATAGTTTAATCACTTTCTCATTTAGCATTAATACACACACCAAACCTTTATGGACGCATCACACTCATAATAAACGAACTACAAAAGGTTCTTCCATCCCTTCGAGCCAAGTCCAAAAACCAAGCAGCGCTACAGTAATTTACGCTTTAACAAATGAAATGTACTTCTTCCTTTTCTTCCCCATTACAACTTTCACTACTCTCTGAGTTAGCTTGGAATCATTAGCTGGCAATTATTAAGAAACCTTAAATAAATCTTCGATACTATCCGGCAAGACCTAAGAATTGACGAATTTTCATTGATCCTTAGCGCGACTGCCCCAATCCATTATGACTCAATGCTTAGTAGAGGTCCACGTGAATGTATTGCTATCATCCACATAGACTGAGAAATTATACTCTTGAACTATAAATTTACACTGAATACATTTTGCGTATAATTCCTCATTCTTAAGTAATTCTAAAATTAACTTAAGATGCTCTGCGTGCTCTTGCTTGTTCTTTGAGTAGATCAAAATATTTTCAATGAATATGAACATGAACTTGTCCAAGTACGGCTTACACACCTGATTCATTAGGTCCATGAATACCCGCTGCAAGATGCATTGTCAAACGAACCGAAAGGCATAACTAGAAACTTAAAACTCTAATTCCACAACGATATCATGATTGTGGGATTACTGGAATGTCTTCTTCATACTCTAAGTTGATGGAAACCTAACACAATCAACTCAAGGTCAATGCTTTCGAGAAGAAACTCGATCCTTGTAGTTAATCAAACAAATCGTCAATTCTCGGAAGCGAATAACGATTCTTCACTGTCATATATTCAACTACATTCTAATACCGATACAACATCCAAAAAAGATCCCTCCTTATTCTGAGACAACAATAACCGGATCTCCCCAAGCAAGAAACTTGGTCTTATTAAATCCTGCGTGTCCGGATATCTTGCAATTGATCCTAACCATTCTTCTCATCTCCAAAGGAGCAACTAGAAGGTCGCATCGTAGCTATAAGTGCACCACCAGTACCAATACACAATTGAAAACTCCACTTGTCGGGTCGGTGGGAGTCCAAGCAAGTCTTCGGGAAAGACTTTTAGGAAATCCCGCACAGTGTGTACATCCTCAATCCGCTCTTTCTTGACTTCTCCCTTCGTCTCTTTTCTTAATTGAATGTGCCAAAAAGACATGACATCCTTCGTAAATAATATTGGGGCGTCTCTTAACACAATATTGAATATTCAAATCTGGACTCACTTCTACTATTGCTTCTATGGCGTTGAATTATTAAAGTTTCATTACCGTAGGGGACACGAACAATCTTCTCATCACAAACGATCACGGCGTGATACTTCGACAACAAATCCACACCAATAATAACGTCTATATTACCAAGTTTTACGGGCATTAAATCGATGTTGAACGGGTGGTTTAGCAAATTCCTTAATTTTGACTATACTCATTGGCGAATTTTCCTAATCAACACTAGTGGAGTAAACTCGACTATCAGCTTAGGATTTTGTATGTAAAATGAGGATAACCCTATTGAAAAAGTGATGTTCTTAAAAGTCTACACTATACTAATTTGCTTAACTGTTATGAAATTGCCATGACAAATTCACGTTTACGTAAATGCACCACAAATCTTTGCTTTTGGGGATTATAAGTAGAAAATTAATTTTGACAAAATTTTAAGATGACTACTCTCAGCATAGCATGGTCCTTCCTGAATTAGACATAGGTGATCAGGCTATGTATAACTAAGGACTAACAATGCAATGCTCATTTTTGTCAAACTCGTGTTATGTTTCTCAGAGTTAAATGGTATAAACTATACTATTTAACAAGAAGAAGCCCAAAGACGTTTTATTAAAATGGTCAAAATAGTTCATAAGATGAAAGCAAAGTAGTTTATAAGGTGACAATAAAATAGTTTATAAGATGTCAGCAAAATGGTTTATATGATGATAGCAAAATAGTTTATAAGTTAACAGCAAAATAGTTTATAAGATGATAGCAGAATAGTTTATAAGATGATAGCAAAAAAGTTTATAAGATAATAGTGAAATGCTTTATAAGACGGTAACAATTTAAGGTGTGTAGCTGACAGAATCGTCATGACACATAAATTAATAGAGAATTTAAAGACATCTAACCACACATACAACTAAATTTGTTGAAAGTACTAATGCGAAATCTTTTCGTGAAAATATTCCAAACTGGCTTTACACTTTAATAGTCTTAATATGCAAGGCAGGAATAGCTTCCCTTAAGATAATCCACATTGGCCTATACAATCTGCTTAATTTTCGCAGAACTCATATCCTGTCTTGTCTTGTTGGCATTTTCTATTGAAAATCAAAGGGAGTATTGAAAAAATAAAATAAGTCTGTTCCATAAAGTCCGTGTGCCAAAGATTGAAATGTTACGAGGTGAGCGGGTTAAGACTCATCTATCAGAGTCAGATAGTTAGACAAATTTTTGGAGGTCGGCAGATGGTGTACAAGTTCACAATGTTATGCAAAAACTTATTAGTGAAGTTATGAATACTACACAATGTCTTGGAAAAAGTTTATGAGACCTTGTGTCCTTCCAAAAGTGTCTCTTAGAAAAGTTCCTAGATTAATTTAACTAACCTTTATATAAATCACAATGAAAAATAGTGCAAGGCAAAATAGTAAAACACAAGTAAAGAAATTGAAATATGCTTGTTATGTATATAGCAAAATGAAAAAAGTTTTATGTGATGCAATGTTTATGTAATGGTTATAGTCTAGGTATAATATGCAACCTAGTTCTCTATAACCTTGGCTCTAGATACCAATCTGTAACACCCCCAAAATATGTGGCAGCGGAAAGGTAACCGGGGGGCGTTACTTCATAATACATAAGCACAAGATATGAGAGAACGGTCTCTATATGAGTCGTTAAAAGTTAACTCATTGATACGATTTATATAAATAAGTTTTTATAATAGCTCCATAAGTTTGCATTGAAAAGTAAATCAAAGTTTAATACAACGAGTAAATAATTTAATGCAAGTGAAAAATCCATGAAAAAGATATTAAAGGATGAGGACTCCATGCACAACAAATACACCATAGCAGTTAAGCACCTGAGAAAATACGACTTAAAAAATATCAACATACAGTTGGTGATATTCATAATTAAGTAATGTTAGTAAAGATGGACCGACATGATTTCGTAAGCATGACATTGTAACACATAACAATATCACAAAAAAGTAATATAACGCTTGCGCTAACTCAGACACTGAAGCACAACAAAGTTTGTATGCAATTTAATTGCAATAAAAGTACCCAATTAGGTGTTCAATCCGCAACACACCATAAGACCCACATGGGGATATAATAACGATCCGTTAAGTTTCGTTCCTTCCAAAACTAGTAAGCCTTAACTTACCTGAACGGGATTGTCAATCCAAAATGTATCTATTTATAACACTCGAGCTTACACAAAGTAATTAATGGTTCATGATAATTTGGGCATAGTGGATTATCGCTACTTAATCTAATCCGTAATCATTTAAAAAGAAAGGTACTTGCGTCCAAAAGGTAAAACAAGCAATGTATCTCACCCAGAGATTTGTAAAATAGTGATAAACAAGTTAAACTCACCTTAGGCAAAAGTAATGATTTGGGAAAAATCAAGTAAGTAGGACGTCAAAGTAAGTCCCGAAAGCAACCTAATAAATAATGGGTCGTCTTAGGATAGTGCAAATGAAGTGAAATGACGCACATATATTTTTATAACATTATATCACCACCTAATAGTTTGCGTTTTAGTTCTATAAGTCAAAATAACGTTTACGTCTAATTCGCCATTTTTATCCGTCACTATATACTTTATCATTTTTTAAGTAATCAATTTAATAAGTTATAATTCACCTACTTAATTTTATTTTTGAAAGTTTCTGACGCGTTTAAAAATTATATAAATAATACTACAATATTTGTTAAGGTTTTTATATCTCAAACGGACTCGAAAACGCCTGAAACCTCAATTTATGGTTCAAACAGCTCACTTATTTAGTAAAAATCAATGCATGGACTTTATTAATTTTCCAAAAAATAGTCCGACTAACATAGCTTAATCCCTTCTACCAATTTTCATCAATAAATATCACAACCACAACTTCATACTAACCTAGTCCCTTTCACCAATTTATCAAGAATAAACATAAAATTAAGGTCATGAACAAAGTATACAACTTAACTAGTTTAAGTTTATAATAAACCATTTTAACAACAAAGCTAATAATTCAACAAGTAATTTATAAAGGAATAAAAAATTATCAAATGTGTAATGTATATATTTTTAATTAACCATTTTACAACGCCTATTTGTACAAGCGTTACATTTAAAAGGTATACTTATTTCTTTAGAAAATCGCTTAAACATACAAACTAGCGGTGATAACCATTTCTGAATATGTGAGTATAACCAAATATATGAAATGAAAATGTATGAAATGCACATCTTTGTTGGATAAGAACGTGAGATTAAAAAGTATACACCCAAATCAAACTCCAAATACTTGTTTGATTATAACCCAAACCCTTAAATCTTTCTTTAAAAATACTTGTAATATATCAAAACCCACTTGTTCTTACTTCTTGATTTTGAGCCAAGCCTTAGAGAGAATAAAGGAGAGAATTGGTGGTGTATTAGTTAAGTGTAAGAAGTAAATGAGAAAGCTTATAAGTTTACTTACACTTTCAAACATTTAGGAAAAGATTTAAAGTGTCTTTGGAGGATAATAAGATAATAATACATATTTAGTGTGTAGTTTTAAAACCCTTTGACCGATTACAAGCTTCAAAGAGTGGTTAGGTATGTATATTAAGGTGCTACTAGTTACAGCTAGTGTTTTAGTGGAAGAAATATCCATAAATGGTAAAGCTTTTGATCTAAAATATCCCAGTTGCTACATATAGAAGAAGGGTGGTGGCAACATGTATTATGAACAACAAGAAGTAGAGTTAGAGACTCTAAAGCAACATCAACTCATGAATGCCTATATGTTAACTTTCTCTTAGAAATTAAACCAAAAAGAGTAATTGAGGCTCTTGGAGAAGAAGGATGGGTTATTGCAATGCAAGAGAAGTTTAAACAGTTTGAAAGAAACAAAGTCTGGACACTTGTTCCTGCACCTTATGGTAAAACCATTATTAGGACCAAGTGGATCTTCAGAAACAAGATGGATGAAAATGGTATGGTGATCAAGAATAAAGCAAGGTTGGTTGCTCAAGGGTATAGACACGAAGAAGAGATTGACTATGATGAAACTTTTGCACCAGTTGCAAGACTTGAAGCCATTGGGATATTTCTTGCATATGCTGCCTACATGGGTTTCATGATGTATCAGATGGATGTGAAGAGTGCTTTTCTAATTGGGATGCTCACTGAAGAAGTGTATGTTCAAAAACCACCTGGTTTTGAAAGCAGTAAATTTCCCAACTATGTGTGCAAGTTGGATATGTTAAATGATAGAAACCCCGTAAGGATTCGTTTATTAATCATGCGATATTTATACATACAAATATAATAAAACCCTAGAACACTAATGGACCCGAAGCCCACAATCGAACTTGGGCTAACTTATTTAATATACCTATCTAATACTCCCCCGCAGTTGGAGCAGAGTTCTTTGATCTAACTAGAGTTAAACTTGGCAAGAGGTAATGAATCTTTAGAAGCGGTAACAAATCTTTAATTAGAAGCGACATAGCTTTCTTATCCTTTAAAAACCTTGATATAATAATCGTTGTAATCTTCTACTTGCTTGAGAATGATTTTGAGAAAGACTTGTCCTACAACCTTTCGTTAATAACATGACGACAAAAGATAAATAAATATAAATACTTTGATGGAGAATGATTTTGGAAAGAAAGCAAACAAAAGTTAGTTTTCTTTTATTCTTCCTTTTGAGTTTTGACTAAAAAATTAAAAACAATTAATTCAAACAAAACACAAATATGGATCCGCATGTAGTTTAAGCACAACCAATTAAAATAAAATATGCGACGTCAAGTTTTTTGATTTTAAACAAACATAAGCAACAACGATGGCAGCGGCATTGATTGGTAAACAAATATCTTTAAAAGAAAATCACAATTTTAGAAGATAACAACGGCTCATGACGGCCAAAAGTAGGTTTTGAGGAAATAGATAGAGAGATTTGACGGGGTGACATAGAAGCAGCGGCTCATGGCGGCCGACTAGGTCTCAAAATCAAACCTGCTCTGATACCATGTTAGATAATGAAACCCCCGTAGGTAATATTTTATTATCCATCACTATTTATTGATTACAAATGTAGCATAAACCTAACCTTAATGGACCCAAACCCACAGACCGGGCTTGGGCCAACTAATTTATCATCTAATACCGGGCTTGGGCCAACTAATTTATCCTCTAATAGGATAAAGCTCTCTATGGGCTGAAACAAGCTCCCATAGCATGGTATGAAACAAGGTCTAAATTTCTTATTCAGCACAAGTTTGTCAGATGTACCATTGATAACACTCCTTTTACTTATAAAATTAAGAGTGACGTTATTATTGTACAAATATATGTGGATGATATCATTTTTGGGTCAACAAATGATAAGCTTAGTAAACAATTTGCTAAACTAATGACCAAAAAGTATGAAATGAGTATGATGGGTGAACTAACATATTTTCTAAGATTTCAAATAAAACAAAGTTTTAAAGGAATTTCTATTTTTTAAGAAAAATATGTTAAAAATTTACTCAAGAAATATGAGCTAGCTAATTGTGCCTCAGTGAAATGCCCAATGCTTCCCCCAAATAATTTGGACCCTGATGAAGCAGGTGTCTCTGTAAATGAGACTCAGTTCAGAGGCATGATTGGGTCACTAATGTATCTAACAATTAGCATACCTCATACCCAATTTTTTACATCTCTATGTTAGGTACCAAGCTAACCTTAAGGAATCCCACTTTGTAAGTATAAAAAGAATTTCTAGGTATCTCAAAGGAATTCCAAATCATATTTAGACTCTAACTATGCATGCAACCTAGATAGGAAAAGTACTTCATGGGGTTGTCAAATACTTTGTGGAAAGTTAGTGAGTTGGAGTGCAAAGAAACAAAATCCAGTGGCTATGTCATCAGCCGAAGCTGAATATGTTGCTGCTGCTGGGTGCCGTGCTTAAGTGATGTGGATAAAAAGTAAGTTGGCAGACTATGATATCCTTTATGACAAGGTACCAATTTTCTGTGATAATACAAGTGTCATTGCTATTTCAAACAACCCAGTCTTACATTCTAGAATAAAACACATTGACATCAGGTATCATTTTATCAGGGATCACATTTTAAAAGGAGATATTGAGCTTCCTTTTGTACGCATTGATTTACAACTAGCTAACATTTTAAAAAAACCTCTAGTTGAGCCTAGCTTTACTAGACTGGTTGCTGAGTTGGATATGCTCAATATTGACAAAGTAATCCCTGATAAAGAAAAGATTTTAAATGATTATCTGACTTGAATATTAAATGTTTTTAAGGTAACTGAATAGTTACATTTAAAGTGAAAGACAAACATTCTTAATATTTAATTTAAATATTTTCCAAAAAGTTTACCTACTTTCTCGATATTCGGGGGATTACACAGTGCACGAAGGGTCAAGGGCCCCATGTTTTTGACAGTTTTACCACTACATATTTAATGCGGACACTAAACAATTTTTATTTTTTAAAATATAAAATCTTTTAGTGGTATAACTATCATTGTTTTAAAACACACACATCACTTTTCACACACAAACCTACTGTCATCTTCATCATCTCTCATAAAACTTCATTTTTCATCAAAACCAGAAGCAAATCTTTCATCGTTAAAACAACAATGACTTCTGAATCTTCAACACCAACAACAACTCACATAACAATAGTAAGCAATGTCAATTTTGAGTGTGGGAAGGGTGTAGTTGCTTTTAACAACGACATTGCACTTTTAGAGCACACAAACCCTTTGCACCATCTCATGCTCTCTTTTCTAAAAAATAGCTGTGTATCTACTGCTTTAACCAAACAACCATCAACATACTACTTGGAATACTTAAGGGAATTCTAGTATTCTGCTGAGGTAGATACATCCTCCAATACAATTACCTTCACACTCTCCTGTTCTTCAAAACCTCTATCTTTTGAACTTGGTGAGTTTTTCACTATCACCGGGTTAAAATATTATGAGAATTATGAGGCTTTACCACCAAAAGCGACGGTGAAGGTTGCTTTAGCAACTCTGGGACTTGCTGATGAGAAAAATCCATAATTTACACCTTCTGAAGTCATCAACAAGTCTCCATTGAGAATTAGATTCTTCTCACTAATTTGGATGGTTCTCATGCTGCATATTGTCAAATGCTTGGGAGGTATGCAGGGATCTCATGATTAGCTAAATACCAACTATTAGGTGATTGCATACATCCTGATCTGGGGGCTCAATGTTGGCATTGAGAATATTCTCTTCTCTGGCCTTGTTGCTAAGCTTGTAAAAGGCAAGAAGGGCAGAGAAGTGTATATTTGTTATACAAGGTTTCTCTCTTTGATTTTTGAATATCTATTGCAAGAGAACTACAAAAATGACAAGCTCACAAATTTTAACCCTCATCATATCACCGCTGCTTCTTTTAACAAGAATCCATCTGCATCTAAGGTTCCTTTTATCTCACATATGCTTAAAGTGGTAAAAAATTTAAGCCTGAAAAGACTTTGACTCTTCCCTTTGGAGAAGTGAATGTTAATAGTGCCGCTAAAAAGTCCTTGTCCAGGACCATTGTGCAGTCCACTAGTTAGCCCAAAGCAAAAAATGACAAGAAGTCAAGGAAGAAGAAAACCCAATCTTCCTCTAAACCAAAGACTTCCACATATGTCAGGCATGCCAAGCCAAAGAAGCAAGTCGATGAGACTCAACATGCTGAGGAACCAGTGGCTACCGCTGATATCACAAAAAGTCTAGACGCCTCTAAGTCAGTGGAGGAAGTAGCAAACTAGTCTCCAACCACTGCTATAAAAAAGGTAACAATATTAAATTTAAGGGGCACTACAAGCAGCCACTCTCAAAATTCTTTAGGAGAGAGTGGTGAAGATAAGAGTTACACGACCCAATAGAGACTCAGTGTCGGCACGTTCATGTCCTATATCTTTAGTACACCTTTGGATGGTTCTCTCACTCTGACCATCCATCTGCGGGTGATAAGCCGTACTCATGTCCAATTGAGTACCTAGAGCTTTGTTTAGCAATTGCCAGAAATAAGATGTAAATTTACTATCTCGGACAGAAATAATCGAAACTGGCACACCATGTCTTGAGACTACTTCCTTCAAGTATTGTCTCGTCAACTCTTCCATCGAGTCGGTTTCCTTCATTGGTAAGAAATGAGCAGACTTGGTGAGTCGGTCAACAATTACCCAAATTACATCTTGACCCGACGACGTCTTTGGCAACTTTGTAATGAAATCCATTGTAATGTTCTCCCACTTCCATACTGGGATCACAGGTTAAACCAACAAACCGGATGGTTTTTGGCATTCGGCCTTGACTCTTACACAAGTCAGGCACTTACTGATGTAGGTGGCAATCTCGGCTTTCATATTTGGCCACCAATACAGTTTCTTCAAGTCTTGGTACATCTTGTTCGATCCAGGATGGATCAAATACTTTGACTTATGCAACTCGTGCATAATCAGAGTTCTCAAGTCGCCAAAACAGGGTATCCAACTTGTATTCCTCAAACATAACGTTCCATGAGCACGGGGCTCCAGATTCTTAATCATACCACACAAATCTTCAGTTCCATAATTCTCTTCCTTTCTCGCCTCAACCTGAGCGTTTAAAATTTACGCGGGAAGGTTCAGACCAGTCGTCAAAACCAAGGCTCGAACTCGTAGTGGCTTATTCCTTTCCTTTCGGCTCAAGGCATCCGCCACCACGTTTGCCTTTCCCGGATGATAATGAATTTCACAATCGTAGTCACTCAACAATTCCAACCATCTATGTTGTCTCATGTTCAATTCTTTCTGATCAAGAATATGTTGCAAGCTCTTATGATCAGTGAACACAACGCACTTCGTGTCGTACAAATAATGTCTCTACATTTTAACAGCAAACACCACAGCTCCAAGTTCTAAGTCATGTGTAGTGTAATTCTTCTCGTGAATCTTAAGTTGGCGTGAAGCGTAAGCTATGACCTTTTCCCTTTGCATCAAAAATGCGCCCAACCCCTTACGAGAAGCATCACAGTAAACCACGAATTTTTTACTACCTTTGGGTAAAGCCAAGATCGATGCACTACACTATTTCTGCTTCAACAGCTGAAATGCAACATCTGCCTTTTCACTCTAATCAAACTTCATGTTTGATATGTGTGAAAACACATATTTGTTTTATATCAATAATGACCCATAAAAGACAAAATTGTACTTAAAATGCTTGTATATTGCTTGTTTTATCTTTGTGATTGTGTAGGTATGGATAATGCAAATATCATAAGAAAACGGTCAAAATCGGACAAACACGGACACGAGAACGGATAGAGTGTACAAGAGCCGGGAGAATGCTTTCAAGGTCAACCATTGGTCAACTACAAGAAGACAAAAACCCTCAAATTACCCAAATTAGCCCCTCAAATAAACCAAATTGTAAAAATGGTCCCTAAGCCCTAACGGTGTTAACTCTTTAATATATAAAGAGTTAACACTCGTTATCTTCTTTATAATAACCCAAGCCCAAATCCAATATCCCGAGCCTAAAGTCAACGAGTAAAAAGGCCGGGTCAAAAGAAATCAAACGCACCCTTATAAGTAAAAAAGGGGCGCGAAATGTTGTTGTTACTGTTTATCTTCTTCTTCATTTTACCACGAGCTCAAAACAAAGGGTTAATTGCAATTGGCAGCTTGGCTCTCTAATTCAAGTAATAAGGAATGACATGGCAGAGTTTGACGTCATCCAAGGTCCTCATTGGTTGAAACCCAAAAGGCCTGACACGCGGATATGGCAAGAAAGCACACCAAGGACAAGGTTTTTGGACTAAATTACTCACAAAAGAACCACAATGAGCCTGACACACGGAATGCCACGTTGGCAATCCGTGTGCTCACTCAATTAATCCAACGGACAAGAGTTGAGATCCAATGATTGGCTTGAATGAAGGGACGAGATCAAGGGAACGTCTAACAAACTTGAGGACCTAGAAGCATCATTTGAAGGCTATAAATACAAGCTCACGCCTCACACACGAGATATCTTCTTTTTCCCGTTTTTAGTTTTTAGTAGCTAAAATAATTTTTCATTTAAATGTAATTTGCTATTAAGCTTTTGTAATTTCTTATTCAAAGTATTGTAATCAGTTTTCAGTTAATGAAATCAAAGTTTACTTTTACATAATCTGTTTTTTTTTACTTAAAAGCTTTTAAAATTCCAACTGCTTTTTGCTAACTGTTTCAAAAGCTTCTTCATAAGCTCTCATTAGCTCTTTGAGTCTCTAAGCTCAAATTGAGCTCATAATAAGAATCTAATCTATTTAAACTCTTAAAATCAGATAAAATACCTTTGCTAAATGGATTTTGAGCTTTTGGATGATAAGCTTACAATGGAAGAGCTTATGGGACCCTACCAGCTTATCCTTGGATAAGCTGGAGCTTGTAGAACAGCTCCTTGAGCATTAATAAGCCTTTGTTTAGCTAAGGCTTTGGTAAGTTCCTTATTTCTATTTCTGTCTTAATTTTCTAGCTTATAATTTGCTTATTTTGCTTATAATCTAGCTTGTTTGTGCTTAATTCTGTCTCATTGTGCTTATTGATCATGTTTTATAATCTGTTTTTAGCTAGTATATTGTGTAGACTAGTTTTTCACTTTTTGTCTTATAAATCAATTAAAAACCAAAAATAATTAGCCAGTATAGGTTCTTATTTTCTGCTTATTTGCTTATTGATTTAAGGTTTTTTTTGGTTGTTAATAAGCTGTGAAACTATCTGGTTTTAAAGTTTTACTCACTAGATTTCATTTTTAAAAGCTTAAATGGATTTTAAAACTTTTAAAGGGGTGTTTGGGACAACAGCACTAACCACAAGTTAGTGTTGTTTGTGACCACTTGGTCTCTTATAGTTGATTTAAATCTCTCATTTAAACTGTTTTGAATAGGATTTATAAGTTAGATTAGCTTTAAATTAGTTTTCATTAGTTGGTTTACTAATAGCTCAAATATGTCTAGTCTCACTTTGCTTTAAAAGCTTTAATCAGTTCCAATGTTTAAAATGGTCTTGTTAGTTTTTAATGTGGTGTCAAATAAGAATTAGATAAGTGTCTTAGGCCTGATCTAATGGAATTTGGTTTTGTTCATGTAAGTGCAATCTGCACCAGGATAGACAAAAGAAAAAAATAACCAGTTTCAAGTTCAAAATTCAAAGGGTAAAAGTAATCTGTAGGTTTTGATTTTTGGTTTACAAATAGAGTAGGGGTTTTAATTAATATGTTTCATGTTAGTTTTTATTAGAAAGGTCTTTTGATAATCTGTTTTTAGCTCTTAAATTAGCCATGGTCATTTCAATTTTCAAATAATATAGTTAGCTTATGCTATCTAATCTGCCTACTTTAAGATAGTTTTTTTCTTTAAGCTCTTGTTGTCTCAAACTTTTGCAAAAAGCATTTTCATAAAGCCTCTAGGTCAAGCTTTCAGAAAAGTCAAGTATCAATTCTTAAGGTGCTTATTTGCTTGCTTAAAAATAAGCCTCAAAGTCTGCCTTGGGTCTGTTTGGTTTCAAAGATTGCCTAAGTGCTTATTTTGGTTTCTAAGCTTATGGCTTGTCTTAGTGCTTATTTCTGTCATAATAGCTTGTTAAGGTAGTATTTAGTTAAAAAATCAGCTTATTGTTCATTTAACGTAGCTTAATTCATCTTAGAATTCTTAAAATTTGATAAAAGCCAAAAAAATATAGTGAAGTGTTTTATTTTGTTCTTTTTAAGCATTTTCTAGCTTATTTCTTAAGTTTCATAAATAATTGCTTCTATGAAAAATGTTTATTTGCAGCTTTTTACAACTTTTGTGTTTTGAATTTTCAAAAATAAAAAAATAGCAAAAAGAGAGGCTAGGACTCGAACCCACGACCTCCCCTTTACACACACTCCTCACTTACCATTGTGCTTCAATAGCTCATCCGTGAGCCTTTCCTTTCACTTAATACTTAACACCGTTTTGGGCCTTTAAGCCCAAGCCCATTCATGGTTTATTGGAGCTTATAGCAAGCTTATTTGATAAGCTGGTGATACCATCCTATTTTTCTTAGGTCCTTTATAGCATTTTAGACTTTCTGTTTTTTTTTGAATTTTTTTTCTTTCCTATCTTGGTATCTACGGTTAATTTAAACTAAACTAAACAAACTAAATACGAGTCAGTCTGGTGAATATGCCGTATCATATGCATGAATATGCCGTATCATATGCATGAATATGTCGTATTGCCAGAACTGACAATAATGTTTTTAAAGTGTATAAAAAGTAAAGATTGATAACGTTCAGACAATCAATACATCGTATGGTATAGAGCAGATACGTCGTATTGATGTCTGGGAAGACAGACTTGATAAAATTAAATAACATTTCGGGTTGTCTCCCGGGAAGCACTTTTGTTTACAACGAAGTCTTTAAGTTTGACTTTTCTATAGCTTCTTTTCACCATTCCATCTCATGCATGCTAATGTGCCCATATGTGAGCCATTCCTCCGTCCTCGCATCTCGAATGTAATCATGTACTAAGTTCAAGACTCCTTTGTAGAACCTCTTAAGCTTTTAGTATGAATGCAAGATTCCATTATTCTTATCTTCATCACTTACCTTTAGTAATGGTGGGATCTTGTTGCTTGCTCATTAGTGTTGTGTTTAAACCTCGGAGGTGATCGTACCATTTGCTAAGTTACTTTATCATTACCATTTTAAATGGTAATCATCCTTTCGAACTTTCTTGTTTTAATTCCAACTTCTCTTAAAAATGGTTTGCCAAAAATAACACCGCCCATTCCTTCATCACGATAAGCATCCATATTTTCTAAAACTGCAAAATCCATCACAACAGAAAAGGTTCCAACAAAAATAGGCACATTCATTAAAGCTCCTATAACATTATTCCCTTTGTATACCATCTTATCTTTCATTAGAGAATTATGAAACTTTTTGGACATCACATTGACATACAATAATGGGAAAAAGTTAGCGTGCGTAAATTCAAATCATATCATGCAAGAAAACTTTAAGTTGTGAGCACAATATATATGGATCTTCTTATCATATTCACAATAACTAGGGTAATCATCAATTTCAGCATCAAGTTCATCATACCTAGTTCTAAATTGCTCAATTATCTCACCTTCCTCAATGGTGGGCATCAAATCATCACCTTGATTTCTCTAAAGCTCAAATGGTTCATTTAGATCATTTAATTCAATGTAATTCTCAAAGAAAGGGTCTAATGATCTATTTAACACCAAAGTCTCTCCCATTAGCCTAGCTTCTAAATCAAGTTCCATTCTTTCTCTTAAACTTAGCATGTATCTTAATTAAACTACTAGCAGGTTTAACACTTGTGAAAATAATCCTTTCTTCCCCGACCCTTAAAGTAATTTTCTTTTGTAAACCTCAATCTTAGCACGGGCGGTAGACAAAAATGGTTTTCTGAGGATCAAGGGCACTTTGATATCCTCGGGCATATCTAGAATTATAAAGTCTACTGGGAAAACAAATTTACCAATACCTACTAGTACGTTTTTAGCAATTCCTTTAGGATATTTCACAGTCTTATCTGCGCTAATTCGCCTAATCTTAAGTTAAGGTAGATCGAGAGAGGCATAACACTAACGCTAGCTCCTAAGTCAACAAGGGTATGCATACATTATTAATAAAGAGGTAAAGTGAAACTTACTGGGTCTTTCTCCTTTCGAGGTATGGAAGCTTCAGAGTAAGCTTCTGAGAATCCTGGTCCATATAATCCCTTCTTTTCTTCACAGTGGTAACCATTCAAACGACTTAGAAATGGAATTGTCATTTGTCTTGTTTCGTATATCAGTGTACGGTTATGTCCAGTGGATATGGCGTATTAGAAGGATCTAATACGGCGTATCGGGCTTGATCAGCTTCAATAGTAGTTGAAATTGACTTGACTTGATCTCCCAGGTTTGCTTTAGTAGAGCTAGGTAGACTTCTAAATCCTCTTTCTTGTAGTACCTTGCTCATTTGCTCGATTTGAATTTACAATGTTTTAATCAATGCTCCTTGGTTTCAAATGGCAGCATCCGTCGAAGCTCGGATTTCCTTAATCAAATTGGAGTTTACTTCATGTCTCTTTGTTGACTCACTCATGAATTTGCTTAGGGTATCTTCCATAGATTGCCTTCGCTCTTGGTATGAAGGATTTGCATTATTCCTTAGATAGAATCCCGGAGCTGCTGCTCTATATCCCCTTCCTTGAAAAGGTCCACTAAATTGTGTGTAGTAAGCTTCTTCTAGATTTTTCCCTTCTTCTTTGAGTGGGCAATCTTCGGTGTAATGGGTTCCTTTGCATTATTTGTATCCAACTTAAGCATCATAGACTATTTCATTTACTTTCTTGATCTCTTTTCCTAGATTATTGAGTTGTGCTTATATAGCTACCAATCCATCAAAAGTTTCAGCACTTCTTGACCTAGATGTTCCATTATGCTATTTTTAGAGTATTCAGCCATTTCTTAAATGGCCACCTTTACATCAATAGCAGTCTTAGATGGTATTGCACCTCTTGAATCAAGAATTTGTCGAGTAGGAATTCCTAATCCATTATAGAACAAGATTACCTCCTGCATCTCTGTTAAATAGTGTTGAGGACACTTCATCATGAATTCTTTAATTGCTCCTATGCTTGGTAAAGGTTTTCATCTGGTTCTTGCTGAAAGTTGTTGATTTCCTCCATTTTCTTTGCAGTTCGAGCAGGTGGACAATATTTGTTCAAAAATTTTGTTTAAGACCAAACCAATTTGTAATTGAACCAGTTGGTTCGTTTCTTAGCCAACGACTTGCGGCTCTAGTTAAGGACATAGGGAATGCTCTAAGCATCACTTGGTCTATAGTAATATTTAGAATATGGAATAGATCGACGATGTCAAGAACTTTCTCAATGTGTTCGTTTGCATTTTCATGATCCGAACTGCTAAAGGTGTTAGTACCTAGTTCCTTGAGAAATTGGCCCTTTAGTTCAAAGTTATCCTTGTCTTCAATTTTAGGCCTAGCAACCCCCGTTCCATACTTAGCCTGGGTCTTGCTCATGTATTGCTCCATTGTTTCTGCCATTTTTTTTGCAACTTCTTCCTCTGAGTATTCTTGGTCAGAAAATAAATTAAAATCTGGCGATCTCAATTCATTAAGACTTGGTGTCTTAAAGTGCTTCCTAGATGATCAAAATTCTCGTCCTGGATCCTTGAAAGGTGTGAATAGTTCGTTCGTTAAACTCCTTGTCATGCACTACCTGAAACAAGGGATAAACATTCAGTAGGATAGGCTCTTTAGGATAGAAATTTTTTTAGCATAGAAATCAAATATGAAAATTTAGGATTCTGATTCTGTTCCAGATGATTGATACGCCGTATCCAATGGAAGTGGATACGCCGTATTAATCAGTTGAATGAATACGATGTATTGGATAGAAAGTTGAATACGCCGTATACAATGGAAGTGGATACGCCGTATCGAGTTATCGACCAGAACAGTGTATTAGGAAAACAATTAAATTAAACACACAATTATAAAAGTAAACAATTGAACTAACAAATATACAAAATATATAAAATATAAAAGAATATACACTAATCTAATTTACACTGCTCCTAAGGTTTAGATCTAAACTAAAAACCAAAATATAAAAAACAAGATTAATTTTTACTCCCCGGCAGCAGCGCCAAAAACATGATGTGTCATTGTGTGGTGTATATTTTTATGATTCAAGTTTTAAATTTATATTTTGTCGACTTAAATAAAAACAACACTTTAATAGGCAGTGTACCCGGTCGGTGGTAGATTCGTGGTAAGTAGGGTGTCGAACACTTGAAGAGAGGTAAAATCTCTCAATTTATTAATATTTTAGTTATCTAATCTAAGTTAATTCTAATCTGAGTCAAACCTATTCTAATCCTATGTTAGTTCGAATCCTAATTCTAACAAGTAAAAGGAGGTTTCAGCTTGAGAGACTGGTACGGGTTTAGTGGTGACTACAATCAATTCAAGACACTTTAACCCACGCAATCAAATTAACAGAAGATAAAAGAGCGGTCGAGCCTTATGATAGAAAACTGTATTAGACATCATTAATCCGATTAGAAGTTGGTTTCTTTATTTAGTGCAATGATTACTTATCTTGAAGAGGCATATCATTCCTAGACTTAGGCGAGACTTTATCCTAAGACCTAGACACATTAATTTTGTAACAATTAAAGTATCCACATAAAGAATCCTTATTTGCTAATTATAATCTATCTTAGGGATTAAAGCAATGGTGATCATGTTAAACCCTAGCTCATAGAGACTTTACCCACTTGCCGCTTAATGGCAATTTATACTCTAGTAGTCCACTTGTCCAACTATGTAATGGAATCAGAACATTATTCGTTAAATTATCTAGATTCACCTACTAGTCAACATGTTCAATAAACCAAAGGCAGTTTCTGCTAACTAGTTAAGCCAAAAGCGTATCCTTAGCATGGTTTTAGAAGGACAATATTTGTGATCCTATGATTCTAGATGTATAAATTAATATATGGAGAGCTATCCCGACATCTAGATTACTTGGTATGTATCACTAGATCCAGTTGAATGATTGGTCGCATACAAAAGCACGTAAACAAGTATATAGATAAACATAAGCCAACAAATAATGATAAATTAAGAAATCAAGATATAAACAAAACCAAACATTTAGATCTTCATAATAATGGCTAATACCCGAAGGTATTACCCTTCAAACATCATTATTAATACAATAGTAAGGGCTTAGCCAAGGTAAACAAACCGAGTTAACGAATAATACCAAAAACTAAAGGATTACAAAAGTATAAGAAATTACACGTTGTATCCTATGGATTGGAATGCCTTGCAAGACCTCTTCTGCTCTTTTTCTCCTCTGAAAATCGACTTTTGTGGTTTAGGTATCAAGAATATGATTTAGCACACTTAAAACTCGATTTTGAGTTCTGTATTTATAGGGTCTAGAGTCAGTGTCGATACGGCGTATTAAAGGTATTAGATACGGCGTATTGGATTTTCTTGGAGTAGGGACCACGTTTGATATCTTCCAGAATATTCACATACTATATCTCTAATACGGCGTATTGCTCTTCACTAGATATGGCATACTGAACTTGTTTCCTTTATGGTCTTTTGTGAGTGCAGGCATGGATACGCCGTATGTTCCTTGATGGATATGGCATGTTGGTTGTCAGAATAGTAATCTTCAAAATATCTTCGTTTAAGCTCCAGAATGCGCGCCTTTTGCTAATATTCACCATGTACTTCATAATTACTGCAATTCTCAAATATGAACGATTAATCAATAATTCTTTTCTATAATAATACAAAATGGGTTAATTACATGGGATAAA
>BQNB010098024.1:5358-21848 GCA_026074375.1 Tanacetum coccineum | reverse complement strand
TTTTTCATGAACAACACCGGTGCTCCCCAGGGTGAAGAACTAGGTCGTATGAAACCTTTTTCTTGGAGCTCTTTAAGTTGGTTGAACAATTCTTGCATTTCCGTAGGTGCCAAACGATAAGGTGATTTTGCAACAAGCATAGCTCCATGAATAATATCTATGCGAAACTCCACTTCACGAGATAGGGGTAAACCCGAAAAATCTTCTGGAAACACACCAGGGAATTCACGTACAACAGGAATGTCTTCAAGTTTTGGCTTGTTCACCTTCATGGTCTTCAACTGTTTCAAGTTTCCTTCGGGACGTTCTTCATGAACTTCTAAGATATCCCTGTTAGATAATGAAATTTGGATAATTTTCTCATAGCAAACTATCTTAGCTCTCAGCTTTGACAACCAATCCATTCCTACGATCACGTCGAAACTACCATATCCAAAGGGAATCAAATCGATGATAAATGTATGACCTTCTAGCTCAAGTTTACAACCTCAAATAATCTTATTTGTTTCTACTTTAACGACGCTAGCTATTTCAATTTCATAACCGGGGCTTATAACACTAGGTTTCATGTTAATCAATGGCAAGGAGTTGGTAGATATAAAGCTAAAATCAGCACCAGAATCAAACAAAACTTTAGAGAAATGATCATTTAGAGAGAATGTACCCGTCATAACATTTAGGTCTTGTGAGGCTTCAGCAACACCTAAGCCAAAAGCTCTACCCTGTGCTCGATTCCTATTGTTCTCTTGGTTGGTATTTCCTTCAATTGCTAGTACAGGGTTTGGGCGATTTCCTCCTTGTAACACCCCCAAATTAGGTCGCAGCGGAATATGGGTTGGGGGTGGTACTTCATAGATCAATAGCACAAGATATATATAAGAACGACCATTTAAAAGTCATTTAAAACCGATACATTGGATTTAGCAAAGTACTTGTTACAAAAGCCCGAAGCTTCACTTGTTCAAAATACAAATTACAAAGATTCTAGTCCATAACAAATGTTTTCCAAAATGTAATGCAACCAAATCTTTATGCATGTGACATTAAAAATATAACCACCAATATAACCCTTGTACCTCATGCCTTATTGACCTCCTGAAAAACATTGCTTTAAGACGTCAACAATAATGTTGGTGAATTCATAGGTTTGTAAAATGTATAATGTAGGACCGTAAGATTATCCCATGATAATGTAACAGATGCAAACATCATAAAATGTGATTACGTTTCCCTAAGCTCATGACACGGAAGCCCGACATGTATGAATTGTAATATAAATTGCCAAAGTTGCCCTTGATGATGTTCTAACCCGTAACATCCTATGTCCGACATGGTATATGTTCATTGTCTGGCAAACCGGCACAATGAGCATGACTCACCCGAATGGGGATGTCAATCCCAAATAGATCTATTTATAACATTCGCGCTCACAACAAGTAATTGACAGTTCATGATAATGGGCTCAGAGGGTTATCGCTACTTAGGCAAACACGTAATCGTAATGTAAAAAAAATGTCCACTTGTGTCCAATTGTAAAACATGCATATGTTTCTCACCTCAAAACTTGTAAATCATCATAAATGTAAAACGTGGGGCTATGAACTCACATCGAGTGAATGAATAATCCAGGTATAACAGAAAATGCATCACAATAATGACCGAATGCAACCTAATTAAATATAGGCCGTTTAAAAAAAAAATATAGGTCGTATAAGCACAAAGCGCTTTGATTAACTAACACCATATATAATTCTATATAGCTACATCGCCATCTAATTGTATTTGTGAAATCATATTTATAAAGTAAAAACATTTATAAATATCTCTTTAGTAAAAACGGCGTAACTTTTTCGTTTTAAGTCCGTTTCTTATGTCCATAATTTCGTATTAAGACGAGTTATCAAAAAATAACATTTTTATATTTTCAACCTACTGGTGAACATTATTTTTTTACTGTTCATATACTTTTATAAGATTATTTTTATAAAATTAACCGTCGTAAACTCGTAAATGTCGTATTTTATTCGTTTTAGCTTTGATTTTAGTAATTCTTTCGAGCACGTCTTCGTAATTAAAAGTTCCATCTAATTAATGATATTTTAGAAATAAATATATCTGATGTGAACAGTAACTTTTATAAAATTATTTTTATAAAAGTATTTATTATCGTAAACTCGTGAAATTCATAACTCCTTCGTTATTGATCTAAAAATTACGATTCTTAATGTTTTGGAATCCAAAAAATGTGTACTATCCGAGAAAAATAACCAATATTATATATCAAAGGTAGTTTGTAACTTGTTTTTATAAAATTTCTTTTATAAACGCGTTTATTATCGTATAACTTGTAAACTATGTATCTCCTTCATTATAAAGCGGATTTTTAAGTTTCTTATATGGTTGGAATCATCATGACATGTAGTATTTTATAAACATATAAAATAAATAAGTTATATTTCAAATTAAAACAGAAACTTTTTGTGAATCCCTGATCTAAGCACATCTAGGATAACAAAAACATTGAATATACGCAGCGGAATAAGAATAAGAACATCAATGACTTAATATCACATGTATTACATACTTAAGGTCTTTAGTTCATCATTTGTCCAAATATTGTCCAAGAATCACAAGATCCATAAGTCTACATACTTATTTGTTCATAAACTTTCATAAGTATACTTTTTTAGGTAACTTGTTTATATACACTTTTTATACATAATAAACCAAAACTATATAGTATAACTTCCATTCTCAAACGTTCTTAACAAAAAATATAGTCACATAACAAAGTATATCAAACAAGATCATAGTAAAAATTCCATATTTACATGTAAATAAGTTTCTAGATGGTGATTTAACTACATAGCCATTATAACAACATAAAATCATAAATATAAAAGATTAAGGTTTTTAGGTAACCTTAATATGATGTGTGGTGCTGAACAATATGATCTAAACCCTTGTTTAGCAACCAAACCCAAGCATTCAACACTTGAAAACCCTAAATCCAAGCAAAACCCTAATATTGAACCTTCTTGCTTTAATACTTGTAAACACCAAACCAAACCTTCTAAACACCTTAGATATCTTAGATATGTTGTAGGAATACTTGTAAATATGGTAAATAAATTTTGTATGGATATTGTAAGGTTTTGTTGTGGTGCTGTGGTTGGAGCCAAACAAAAATAGAAAAAAGTGTTTTTCACCTTAAGAATGAAACGTGTGGTGTTTCTTACTAGGAGGACTTATAATACTCATAAGAGTAGTCAAATATTGCATATGAAGTCTTAGACATGATGAGGATTTCTAGGAAAAGTCTTGGTCAAGACTTGTGAAAGGTCTTAAGGTTTTAATTAGTTCATGTGTAGAGAAGAATAAGTTGGTGATTTGTCCGACTCTTTGATCCCTAGGTGGACATTATCCTAATGAAATATAGGAGGGAAAGGGTACTAGTTTGGTGATTTTTTATTTTAAACAAAAATATCTTGCATTTACTTGAGTATAAGTTTGTAGAATAAATGTATAAGATATAACTAGTAAAGTGTATGTTTCTAGTTCATTTATTTTATGTACAATTTACTAACAATGTTAACATAGGTTATATTTTTCATAAAATCTTTAGTATTGGGTATAATAATAGGTATTTATTGAAGCATAGAAAACTTTTGGTGGTTCCAGGAATGCCTAAACGTATTTTATCGCGAAACGCAACACTTTTACGTAACCAATAAAAATAAAAGGTGCAAAGAAATAATTAACTCCCAAATAATTATCTAACACTTGCTGATGTATTACATTTAATTGCTGTTGATGCCCGTTTTACATTGAACTGATAAATTTTTAGCTTACGCGAATTTAACCTTAAACGATTCAATTAAAAAGCAAAATGTATACAATACTAAAATAAATAGTGAAATAATAGACGTCGTAAATGACCCTAAAACTACGAGTGTTAATAGTGCTTCCCCCCTTAAATGAGCCTTGTCCTCAGCCTTAAGACTGACACTTGACACGATGCGGTTTTTGTGAAGAGGTGTGGATATTTTTTCCAGAATTGGTCTTCACGTCCCCATGTAAACTCAGGACCTCTCCTAGATTTCTCGAAACCTTGACAATTAGGATACGACTTCGTTTTAATCGTTTAATAATTTCGACGGTCCATGATTTCTACTGGTTCCTCGACAAAATGAAGCTTGTCATCAATATGGAGTTATCCAATGGAACTGAGCTAAAGTTCGCACATAGCACTTGTCACACCCCACCAAGCGAAAACATAAGGCGTAATATCATAGATATCATCACAACATAATGGGTGTCAACAATAGAGAATCACTACATGCATAACTAGAAATAAAAGACACTATGTGTCATGACAATACCGAAAACAAAATAACGGCATCTTGTATTAATGAAAAAGGGGTCTCATCAATACAAGGGCAATGCTTCACAAACCTACTAAAAACATCCAAGAATTCATGCAAACAAAATACGAAACGAAATCAAAAGATAAATTTTTCCCCCCCCTCCAATGGCAGCCTAATGCTCTCTAGCCACATTTATTAACGTAAGTAACTCAAAACGCACACTGACTGAAAATTAGCATTAAAATGTCAACGCAACAAATTTGGATGAGAGTCATAGGTTTTACGATACAACAAAAGATCTAATTCAATTATGGTGATATAAACAAAAAACATAAACAATGCGAGGAAAATTAGCTCACTCTTATACATGCTAACATGCAATCGTCCCAAACAAGCAATCACAATTAGGACGAAACGTGTCCCCCGATCCAAATCACAAAAATAGTCATGGAGAGGAATGCTATCCCCAAACCCAGACTCTTGGTACCGTATCCGCACAGGTTCATACCCACACAAAGTAGGAGAAACCTCTTGCCCACAAAGTAGGCGAAGAACAATGCAACATCATACAACATGCAGCACATAACATATAATAGCTACATAAAAAGACCGATTGTAACTTTTGAACCATATAATACAGGAATCAAAACATTTTGTAACATATTTGCATCATTTCCTCCCGAAGAAAAACATAATAGAAATAGACCTATGAACTCACCTGAAAGCTCAACATACATGACAAGAATCTTGCACTGACAATCTAATCGATAACGAAAACACAAGTTACCGACTCGTTAGTGTGCAAATGCCCGAATCCAAAGAACGGGACAGGAAAGCGGATGATGGACCCTAGCACAATGCGGCGTGGGACAGACACTTACGGTGTGTGTGTTTCTGGGATGAGGCTCCGAGTGTGCGATGGAGGTGGCGTGCGTCTGAAGTTGGTAGTGTTTTGGGGAGTACAATCTTTCTATTTCGCTGAGTGACATATGTGAGTCTTGTCGACCTCGCTATTGATATCTTAACCATTAACTTCCAACTTTTTAGTTTTTGTAGAAATTATAGTCAATTTTATGAACCATAAAAAAATCAAAAACACCTAACTGAGTGTTTTCCTTGCATTGCCTAGTCCCCAAAGAGTAGTGAGGTATTGTGATTTTTAAAAAAATAATTATTAAGTGGAACTATTTTATAAAAATTCATCATTACAAAGTGCTCAGATTCGGACCTGAACGCGCACTAAAAAGTTTGATTTTCTTAAAATTACTTAGAAAGACTTTTAGACTTAGCCCTTTGAACTGGAGTTAATAGACACCTAAAATATGACTCATGATTTTTGGCTAACCCTTATTTGACTTTTAAGTAGGGGTTTAGTTCCTGAAATCAGACCAAAATCTGACCCGAATTTACTGTTTTAACAACTTTTTTTGCGTAAATTATTTGACTAACTTCCCGACCTCAAAACCTTTCGGGCTAGAGTATTGGAACAGACTCTCTGAACTTATCAAAAGACATAAGATTCATGACAAAAACACGTTACCATCATTGAGATAACATACGAACAAGATGACTCAAAATTCTGCTCAACCCTAACTTAAATTTTATCGCGTTCTAACTCTAACCGAATACATCAAAACGCATCTAATCTATCCCTAAACACTTCTAATTAGGTTTAACATCATTAATTTACAGATTTTATGACACCTAATTTATCCATCACTTTATTATTACATGAATTAAAAGAAAGTTAAAACCATTAAAGTTTATAAACATACCTTAATCTTTGATTCTTGAAACCTTAAATCACCAAATTGATCTTGAATAAAAAAATCTTTTTTTTCTTTCTTCCTTGGTTCGTCCGGTTTTATAAAAAAAATAAGGGTGAGGGGTTTGTATTTATAGTGAAGGAAAAGACTTTTAGATAATTACCTAATTAGAGTTATAGTTTACAAAATTGATTTCTTTCCTTGTTTCTCTCCTATACCCGGTCGAATAACACCCTTTATAATATTTTTATTTTTTTAATTATTTACACAAAAACCCTTAAATTTTGTTATTTTTATAAATACCTTTATTTATTTAAACCTCCTTCTAAATAAAAACTATTTTAATACTTTAAAAAATAAATTCCCTTCATACTTTATTCTCTAACGTAATAATAACTAAAATTTTATTTAACTAAATTTCTAACCAAATATCTATTCTCGCGAATTCTTAATATCCAAATACGTATACATATCCATATAAATACATACACCAAAAATTTACCATCCTTATCAAATTGTCACTATAAATGTTAATCATAATGAAATATTAAACAACCATAACTTCAATCACAATGAGACGATCACGCTCCATGGATTGGTAACCAAACTCACATAAGATCACATAAACACATAATTATTATAACACATAATGAAACTCAAGTCAATACTAACGGTTTGACTAACCTGCTCAAAGCACAGTTTTCATAGTAATCCTCCTCCTTATGATAATCTCGTCCCTAGAAAGAAACAGAGATTTAACCACTAGATTCACTAGCAATAGCAACAAACAGATGGGGATACCTAGCTTTCATATGGTCCTCGCGCTCCCATGTAAACTCAGGACCACGCTTTGAATTCCAACGACTTTAACAATAGGAATCTTACTACGTTTTAAAGTCTTAACCTCACGATCCATAATCTCTACGGGTTTCTCGACAAAGTGAAGAGTTTTGTCGACCTTGATCTCGTCCAATGGCACATGCAGATTAGCATCCGCCAAACACTTTTTCAAATTTGACACATGGAATGTGTCGTGCACCTCACTCAATTCCTTAGGCAACCTTAACCTATAGGCTACAGGGCCAATCCTTTCAAGGATTTCAAATGGTCCTACATACCTTGGTGCTAACTTACCTCTTTTCCCAAAACGCATCACGCCTTTCCAAGGCGACACTTTCAGTAACACTTTATCTCCAACCTCAAACTCTAGGGGCTTACGTCTATTGCCAGCATAGTTCTTTTGATGATCTCTTGCAGCTTTGAGCTTCTCCTTGATCAAAACTACCTTGTCGGTCGTCTCTTGCACCAACTCAGGCCTAATCAAACTACATTCCCCAATCTCAGCCCACAGAACGGGTGACCTACATTTTCTTCCATACAATGCTTCAAATGGAGCACACCGAATGCTCGAATGATAACTGTTGTTGTAAGAAAACTCGGCTAATGGTAGATGGACATCCCAACTACCACCAAAATCTATAACACACGCCCTTAACATATCCTCCAAAGTCTGTATCGTACGCTCACTTTTTCCGTCTGTCTGAGGATGATAAGCAGCACTCAAGTCTAATCTTGTCCCCAACGCTTTCTGGTACCAATCCATGTTGTTGCCATAATTTACAACAATGTATAATCTCCTAACTTCTTCGTACTAAAAATCGTCACGAATCGCCTAGGAAATGAGCCGATATGGTAAGTTTTATCGACTATTACCCATACGCATCATACCCTAAAAAAAAAAAAAAAAAAACACCACTTACCTAGGTAACTTGGTAATAAGATCCATAGTGATCTTATCCCACTTCCATTCCGGTATCTTAGGTTGTTGCAATAAACCCTATGGTCTTTGGTGCTCAGCCTTCACTTTTGCACAAGTCAAACACTTGCTAACATAAGTGGCAATGTCCCTTTTCATTCCCGGCCACCAGTACATATCTCGAAGATCATGGTACATCTTATCCGCTCCAGGATGTACAGAGTACCCAGTCTTATGAGCTTCGTCCATAATTATCGTTCGCACACCTCCTACTAACGGAACCCATATACGATCTAAAAAGTATAAACTCCCGTCTTCCCTCCTTTCCATCTGTTGATTCAAACCATGTAGCCTTTCTGCGAGTACATTCCCTTGTTTGAACGCCTCGCCCTGAGCCGCTAGTACCATCCCTCTTATCCCTGACTAAATAGTCATAGCCATTGCTCGTACACGTCTCAGTTTCACTCGTTCCTTCCTACTTAGTGCATCTGCCACCACGTTTGCCTTGCCCGGGTGGTAGCGAATCTCACACTCATAGTCACTAAATAACTCAATCCACCTCCTTTGACGCATATTCAACTCCTTCTGATCGAATATGTGTTTAAAGGCTCTATGATTCATATAGACTATTAACTCTCGTATCACTCAAAATAATGCTCCAAGTCTAAGGGCAAACATAACAGCTCCCAATTCTAGGTCATGTGTTGTATAATTCTTCTCATGGATCTTTAGCTGTCTCGATGCATAGGCAATTACCTTTCCTCTTTGCATGAGTACACAAGCTAATCCCTGATTTGATTCATCGCAGTATACTACAAAATCTTCTACGCCATCAGGCAACGATAGTATTGGAACATTACACAAGTTATCTTTCAAAGTTTGAAATGCCTCTTTCCTGTATTTTTTATCCCTACGCCCACTCATAATTTTTGTTTTCTGCTTCAGTAAAAGTAAGAGTTTAGCAATTTTAGAGACAATTTGCGATTAAACCCGCGGTAGTAACCTGCTAACCCCAAAAATGATCGAATTTCAGATGGTGTTGTAGGAGCTTACAATTCTTCACCGCTCAATCTTACTTGGAACCCATGTGAATACCATTCTGGTTGACCACGTGACCAAGAAATTGCACCTCTTGCAACCAAAACTCACACTTGGAGAATTTTGCATACAGCTCTTCCTTCTTCAGCAATTCCAACACCAGCCTCAAATGAACCTCATGTTCATCCTTAGACTTTGAGTAGACTAGAATGTCATCAATGAAAACGATGACAAACTTATCTAGATACGGTTTGCAAACCCAGTTCATCAAATCCATAAAGACTGCGGGTGCATTGGTTAATCCGAAAGGCATAACTGTAAACTCAAAATGTTCGTATCTCGTTCGAAACGCGGTCTTTGGGATATCATCCTTATGCACTCGGAGCTGATGATAACCTGACCGAAGGTCTATCTTTGAGAAGTAGCGCGCTCCTTGCAGCTGATCGAATAGGTCATCGATTCTCAAGAGAGGATAACGATTCTTTATAGTCAACTTGTTCAACTCCCTATAATTAATACACATACGTAGTGCACCATCCTTATTTTTAACAAACAACACATGTGCTCCCCATGGAGAATGACTTAGTCGTATAAAACCCTTGTCTTGCAACTTTTGAAAGCTGCTCAGAATAATCTTGCAAACTCTGAGGGCAGCTAAACGATGTGGAACTTCGCAGCCGGCATCGCACCCGAAACGTAAGTCTTCGAAACTCTACTTGTCGTTGCGGCGGCAATCCCGACAAGTCCTCCGGAAATACCTCAATGAAATCTCGTACTACGGAAATATCACTCAATTTTGGTCGTCTACCTTCACGTTACTTAAGGCTTTGGCGATTCCTGAAGTACGTTCTCCTTGGACATGAAGTATCTCACCATTTTCCAATGGTATCCTAACCACCTTCTCGTGGCACACTATCTCAGCCTTATGCTCAGATAGCCAATCTATCCCTACAATCACATCGAAACTCCCATGACCTAAAGGTATTAAATCTATAGTGAACAGGGAAGTTCCTAGTTCTAGTTTGCAATCACGAATAACCCTATCAACTTCTACTTTCTACCAGCAGCTACCTATCACATACCAAGGGTTTACAAAACTAGGTTTCATATTTAACAAGGGCGCAAAATCAGTAGAAATGAAACTAAAATCGGCTCCAGAATCAAAAAGTACAGTAGCATAATGATGGTTCAAAGAAAAAGTACCGTCACAACGTTATGATCTTGGAGAGTGTCGACCGCATTTACATTGAAAGCCCTTCCTTTGACTTGAATCCCGTTATTCCTTGAGTTTCGATTTCCTTCAATAGTCAACCGTTTCCCACTGACCAGGTGCTAGAATCAATTTGGACAAGTATTTTGATAATGTACACGACTCCCCACACTCATAATAAGTTCCTGTTCAAATCCACCCCCTAACACATTAATCGCGCCACCCTTGCTTAATTGGCGAATGACAATTCCTTGCAATGTGACCCTTTCTGACAATTGAAGCACACTAGACAAGGTCTATCTTTAGGATGATGAGCCAAACACTTAGCACACTTTGGAAGAGACCCAGCATACTCATTCCTATGAGTAGTTGCTGCCACAAACCCTTTGCTTACTTTTGCCCTCTTATCCTCATTTCTCCACAGTCCATTGCTTGCTTGACTCTCCACACCTTTTCTTTTCTCATTACCTTTGTCAGTGTACCACAGCTGGCTGCCTCCTCAGTCATTATTCCAGCTCTAAGAACTGTACTTTTGGATTTGGTTGGTTTAGGTGCTCGGAGCAATCCCCCGAATTCTCAGGAGCTAACCCAGCTATGTACCTCTTGATGCATGATGACTCAGGAGTAACTAGATGCGGAACCAACATAGCTAAATCATGAAACCGATCCGTATAGCCACGTATGATTGCTCCCACCATCTTATATTCTAAAACTCAAATTCCAACTTCACTATTCATTTCCAGGACAGAACTCCTCTCCGAAGTAATGCCTTAACATCAAGCCCATGACATACCTAATTACAGCTTCACGACCTCTTACTTGAACTTGAGTATTCCACCAAGTCAAAGCCTTGTTCACAAACTTCACCTTTTGATTCTCAGCACACCCACTATTGTCAATTACATTCTCCATCTTCTCAATCCATCGGGTAAGTACTATCACACCTCCCTTTCCATCATACTCTTTGGGGTTGCATGTCATGAACCCTTTGTAGGTACAACTATTGTTCCCACCATTTCCACCATTCCCACCACTATCATATTCACGGTTTGTTAGCCCCCCCCCCCCCCCCCCCCCCGTCACTTGGGTGACAATCTGATAAAGAATGGTTTGCAATTGCTGCGTGACGATAGCAGCAATGTTAGGGTTCTCCTCGTTGTTGTTGTTGTTAGGACCGCTTTGACGTGATGGAGCCATTTTCTATATGAGATAAAATTTATATACATTAGACGATATAATAAGAATCATGATCTTATCATATTCTTTGATAACCATATACATACATACAACGCATCAACAATAATCCATGTAATCATACTTGCAAGTCAACCCTTTGAGTTTGGTACATGGTATAATGTAAGTTAGGTCCAGCCATAATTATAGATGCCCCCTTTCACAGTTGTACTCCCTCCTATGACGACACTTCATAAACACACCACATAGCACCTAATTTCAAAAATGAAAACAACAATTCACACAAGGGAATAACCCTAATAATCACTTTTATCATATTAAAATACTCAAAATCCAAGAGTTGAAAATAACATTCCTAACATGGCTCCAAACGTCAAAAGGAAAAGAAAACAAGCTAAAACATATTAGTCACTTAGAACAATATGGATAGTTGCGAGAAGCGCGGTCAGGATCTGCTTTAGCTATCTTCTTCCACTTAGGCTTACTGCTTGCAGTGGACTCAAGATCCGATTCAACCTCCTTATCTGATGCTTCATGCTCTAGAGGCTCATCCTCATCCTCAATCAACTAACCATTCATGTTGCCTTCTTGTTGGGGTAGTCGATGCAGAGCAAATTCATTCCTTTGAAGTTCTGGGTGATCAACAAATCCATACTTATTTAAAGCTCCCAGGTTGTTCAATTGGTTCTTCCTCCAGACGATGGTAATCAGGAATTTAGAGATTCTCCATCATTTGAATCATCAACATCTCCTTTACTAGGATCCATTTTCCTCCTACTTGTTTCTTGGTCAACTTCTCTTCAATTCGGCACGGATACAAGCCTTTTGGTATTCGAAGCTACGTTTTACGTATGCTTCATCCTAGAGCTTTGTACACTGTATTATAAAATTCTTGCTCCAGTTTTGCGAAGGCGGTTCCCCAATGAAACTTAGCACGAGACGCACGAGCTGGAGGAGACATGACTAAAATAACACAAGAAGGGTATATACTATTAGATCCCCATAATGAAAAAAATATATATATTATATTATATAGCAGTAATGAAAAATAGGAAAAATTACACTTTTTAAGTAGCCAAAAAATATAGTAGATACGTACATATACACTTAAACCCTAAAATGAAACTATATGAGGGACTCCTAGGTTATAGTCTAGGCCAAACCACCTACTTCTCTATAACCTGGCTCTGATACCAATCTGTCACACCTCGCCAAGGCGGAAACACGAGGCGTAACATCATGGATATCATCACAACACAATGGTGTCAACAATAGAGAATCACTACATGCATAACTAGAAATAAAAGACACTATGTGTCATGACAATACTAAAAACAAAAGAACGACATCTTGTATTAATGAAAAGGGGTCTCATCAATACAAGGTCAATGTTTCACAAACCTACTAAAAACATCCAAGAATTCATGCAAACAAAATAGGAAACAAAATCAAATGAGAACTTCCAATGCAGCCTAATGGTCTCTCTAGCCACTTTTATTAACTTTAGTATCTTCATAACGCTCACCTGAAAATGATGCTTAAAACGTCAACACAAAGGTTGGTGAGAGTCATAGGTTTTACGAAACCAACAAAAGATTTAATTCAATTACTGTGATTATACAAAAAAACAAAACATGACAGGACAATTAAGCTTGACTATTATACATGCTAACATGCAATCGTCCCAAACAAGCAATCATAATTGGGACGGAACGTGTCCCCCGATCCAAATCACAAAAATAGTCATGGAGAGGAATGCTATCCCCAAACCCAGACTCTTGGTACCGTATCCGCACAGGTTCATACCCACACAAAGTAGGCGAAACCTCTTGCCCACAAAGTAGGCCCCCCCGAAAAAAAGAACATGCAACACATACAACATGCATCACATAACATATCATAGCTACTAAAATCCATGTGTAACTTGAACCATATAACACAGAATCAAACATTTTGAAACATATTTTGCATCAATTTCTATATGCAAACATAATAATAATAGGACGATGAACACCACCTGATGCTCAGCTTACTTGACAAGATCTTGCACACAATCTAATCATAAACAAAACACAAGTTACACCGGTTAGGCAAATGCCCAAGCCAATGTAACAATAAAATAGATGACCTCTAAACCTAACACTAAGTTATAATCCTTTATATGCATCTCCAAATCATTTTCATACTCTATATAGTCTTAACCATTAACTTCCAACCTTTTAGTTTTCGGCAGAAATTTGTAGTCACTTTATTACCACAAATAAAATACTAAAACACCTAACTGATGGTTTTCCTTGCATTCCCTAGTTCCCCAATGAATTTGAAGACTAATGAGTTTTATAGAAAAAAATAATATTAAGTGAAACTATTTTATAAAAATTCATCATTACAAAGTGCTCAGATTCGGACCTGAACGCGCACTGAAAAGTTTGATTTTCTTAAAAATACTTAGAAACACTTTTAGACTTATCCCTTTGATCTGGAGTTAATAGACACCTAAAATATGACTCATGATTTTTGACTAACTCTTATTTTACTTTTAAGTATGGGTTTTACTTCCCGAAATCAAACCCAAATCTGACCCGAATTTACTGTTTTAATAACTTTTCTTGCGTAAATTATTTGACTAACTTCCCGACCTCAAAACCTTTCGGGGCTGGATTTTTTGGAAACTAGACTCTCTGAACTTATCAATAGACATAAGATTCATGACAAAACACGTTACCATCATTGAGATAACATACGAACAAGATGACTCAAAATTCTGCTCAACCCTAACTTAAATTTTATCGCGTTCTAACTCTAACCGAATACATCAAAACGCATCTAATCTATCCCTAAACACTTATAAATTAGGTTTTTAACATCATTAAATTTATAGATTTTTATGAACCCTAATTTATCCATCACTTTATTTTTACATGAATTAAAAGAAAGTTAAAACCATTAAAGTTTATAAACATACCTTAATCCTTGATTCTTGAAACCTTAAATCACCAAATTGATCTTGAATAAAAAAATCTTTTTTTTCTTTCTTCCTTGGTTCGTCCGGTTTTATAAAAAAAATAGGGGTGAGGGGTTTGTATTTATAGTGAAGGAAAAGAGATTTAGATAATTACCTAATTAGAGTTATAGTTGGACTAAAATTTGATTTCCTTTCCTTGTTTCTCTCCTATACCCGGTCGAACAACACCCCTTTATATATTTTTTTATTTTTATTATTTACACAAAAACCCTTTAATTTTGTTATTTTTATAAATACCTTTATTTATTTAAACCTCCTTCTAAATAAAACTAGTTTTAAATACCTAAAAATAAATTCACTTCATACTTTATTTCTCTAACTTAATAATACTAAAATTTATTAACTAAATTTCTAAACCAAAATTTTCTATTCTCGTGAATTCCTATTATCCAAATACGTATACATATACATATAAATACGTACACACATAAAATTTTACCATCATTTCATTGTCACTAAAATGTGAACATAATGAAATATCCATAGCAACCATAACTTCAATCACCATGAGACGATCAAGCTCAATGGATTTGTAACCAAACTTACATAAGATCACATAAACACATAAATATTATAACACATAATGAAATTCGAGTCAATACTATCGGTTGACTATCCTGCTTGATCTAAATGATTTTCTCGGTCGTCTCTTAAACTATTCCTGGACCAGTGAGTTGAACTTCTCCAACCTTGGCCCAACAAACAGGTGGACGACACTTTCGACCATAAAGTGCTTCAAACGGTGCAACCTTGATGCTAGCGTGATAGCTATTGTTATATGAAAATTCAACTAATGGCAAATGGTTAACCCAACCATTTCCAAAGTCGATTACACAAGCACGTAGTATATCCTCGAGGGTTTGAATAGTCCTCTCGCTTTGTCCGTTAGTTTGTGGATGATACGCAGTACTCATATCCAAATTTTTACCCAAGGCCTTTTGAAGTGACCTCTAGAAATTTGACGCAAACCTAGGATCGTGATCACAAATGAATAAGACAGGTATCCCATGCCTCGTAACCACCTCTTTCATCCTTGCCACTTTTCCAAGGGGTTAGTTTCCCCTCATGTACGAAGATGGCAGATTTAAGAAAGTCGGTCCACAAACACCCAAAAATAGTATCATAACCTTGTGACGACTTAGGAAGCTTCGTGATAAAATTCATCGTGATATTATCCCACTTCCATTGAGGTATCTCGGGTTGTACCAACAAACCCAATGGCATTTGGTGTTCATCCTTGACCTTAGTACACGTCAAACATTTACTAACATAGGTGGTGATGTCGGCCTTCATATTGGGCCACCAATATAGCTTTTTCGTGTCCTGATACATCTTGTCAGAACCCGAATGGATAGAATATTTTGACTTGTGGGACATTTTTCCATGGGATCGGTTTCTCTCATTGGTACAAGATTGCGGATTTAGTAAGTCGGCCAATAATCACCCGAACGGTGTCATAACTTTTTTGTTATGAGCTTCTATGGATCCTTTGAATTTTTAATCAACATACCTCTAACATCTTCGTTCTTGATGTTCTCTGGTTTCTGTGCTTCAGTCTGAGCATTCAAAATTTGTTTGGGAAGATTCAAACCAATAGTCATGACTAAGGCTCAAACCCGTAATGGCTTATTCCCTTCTTTACGGCTTAAGGTATCGGCCACTAAGTTTGCCTTCCCCGGGTGGTAACGTATTTCACAATCATAATCGTTTAGCAACTCTAACCAATGATGTTGTCTCATGTTCAGCTCCTTTTGATCAAGAATGTGTTGTAAACTCTTGTGATCTGTGAATACCGTACACTTGGTTCTATACAGACAGTGTCTCTAGATTTTTAAAGCAAACACTACTGCTCCAAGTTCCAAATCATGAGTCGTATAGTTCTTCTCATGAATCTTTAATTGGGGTGATGCATAAGCAATCACCTTCCCTCTTTGCATCAACACAGCGCCCAAACCTTTGATCAAAGCATCGCATTATACGATAAAATCTTTGCTTCCTTCAGGTAAAGCCAAAATTATGGAACTACACAACTTCTGCTTAATTAGTTAAAACGCTGCTTCTTGCTTGTCACCCCATTCAAACTTAACTCCTTTCTGAGTAAGCTTGGACATTGACTTGGCGATCTTTGAAAATC
>BQNB010098023.1:0-25251 GCA_026074375.1 Tanacetum coccineum | reverse complement strand
CTTTTGCTAGATTTAATACTAATATTACTAGTCTAAAAGCTCTTGATGAAGGTTATTCTAGCAAGAATTATGTTAGGAAGTTTCTTAGGGATCTACACCCTAAATGAAAAGCAAAGGTCACGACGATTGAAGAGTCGAAAGACTTAACATCACTGTCACTTGATGAACTCATCGAGAATCTCAAAGTTCACGAGATGATCATCAAGAAAGATTCTGAAATAGTCAAAGCTAAGGGAGAAAGAAAATCTCTTGCTTTAAAAGCTAAGAAAGAATCTAGTGATGAGGAGTGTTCGACTTCCGAAAGTAAAGATGAAGAATATGCCATGGCGGTTAGAGGCTTCAAGAAGTTCTTCAAGAGAAGATGTAGATTCGTAAGACAACCTTGGAACAACAAAAGACGTTCCAAAGAAGCCGAGATGACAAGAACGACAAAAGTGATAGAAAATGTTTTAGATACAGTGATCCAAATCATCTTATTGGAGAATGTCCAAAACCACCGAAAGACAAGAACCAAAGAGCATTCGTCGGAGGTTCTTGGAGTGATAGCGGTGAAGAATATGATGAGAAGGCCAAAGACGAGACGTGTCTCGTAGCTCAAGCATCAAATAAGGTATGTTCTGTTTCCTTTTACTTTAGTGATAAAAATTCATCAATAGATGATCTTACTTTAGATAATGAGTATGATAAACTTTGCAAGATGAGTTTGAAAACAATCACTAAGAAAAACGGCTAAAAGCTATTAGAAATAGTTTAGAAAACGAACTTAATGAACTAAAATTATAATTGTCTACATTAGAGAAAAACAAGGGAGTTGATCTCGAATGTACAAATTGTTAATCATTTAAAACAGAGAATAAAAAACTCAAAGAAGAAGCTCTTAAACTAACTAAATTTAAAAAGAGAACGCATTGCTTAAATGAAATGTTAAGCAATTAAAGACCCTCCAGTGATAAATTAGGTTTAGGGTTTAATTCATGTGAAGCATCAACTAGTAAGTCCGAGGAAATAAAATTTGTGAAATCTCAAAAAGAAACGTCCTCTGGTGGCGGTCCCCAAATATCTTGGGCGGCCCCCATAAAGTCTAGACGCCCCCCAAAGCAATCAAGGGGCCGCCTGTCTGTTCACCAGAATCTGAAAAATCCGTTTCTTTTCAAAAATCCATTTTGGGTCCTAGACCATAACACATAATGGTAAACAATGTTAAAATTCATGTTGCTAGTGATAATGAGGTCAAACAATTTTATAAACCAACGTTAAAACCCGGAGTTGGATTTTATAAATCAAATTTTAGGTCAAAAACTCCACCACCTAGAAGATTCAATAATAAATATCCTCGTTCCAAGACACCGCAACTAAAAAGAAATGTTGGTCGACAAAACCAACCTCATGGCTTTCCCGTAAATTAGAACAACTTCCAACATCAAAGTTACATGCCATGAGAAATGTGTCCTCCATTTCCACATGCCAATCAATTACATCAAATGCAAGGGATGTTTAGCACTAACAACCTTGGACCCATGAGATATTGGGGACCAAATGTTTGAGTTATTGTCTTATATAAATTGATACGCCTTGGAGTCGACTTGGAACCCGATGAGTGGATAAAGAATAGCGGATGCTCTAAACACATGACGGGTAACCGAAAGCTCTTCTTAACCTACAAGGCATACAACAGAGGTAATGTTATTTTTGGTAGTAATCTTCGCGGCAACATCATTAGCAAAGGTACGATTTTGAATGACTATATCAAAATAGATAATGTAGAACATGTAGATAACTTAAGATTTAACTTGGTAAGTGTAAGACGAATATGTGATAATAAGTGTTACACCCCCTAAAATTAGACTGCAGTGGAAAGGTAACATTGGGGTGCGACGTCATGGCACAAGGTACAAGTCATGGAAAACGACCTCAAAAAGAGACGTTTTAAATATATTTCAAATTTGTTTCACAATCAAATATCAGAGTTTAAGAATAGGTCCCAACAGTTTTCGAAATATCCCAAGTGTTCAAACATGTTATAAAGTTTAGATAATTTTTTTTGAATGTAAATAAGATAAAATCTTTACAAAATACAGTGTTTTCACAGATTTAAGTTTTATTAAATGTATAAAATGTAGAGTCTCATGTACATATCCATGCGGCTTCTCTCCGAGTGATATACCTGTAAGACCTGAGACTAAAACATGCTAAAACGTCAACAAAATTGTTGAGTGAATTCACGGGTTTAGAAATAAAAGGATGGACCACAAGATTTAGGTAGTGCAGACAAGATAAACAAATTAACCAAGTCCAAAAATATGTATCATTGCTCTAAGCTCATGAACCCAAAGATTTAATTGTTTGTTCCCCTAAATAATGTAGGGTGTTCTGCCAAACACCCCAAAGGATACAATTCAAATGTTAAATGCGTCACATGGTCAACTAGAAACCATAATTTTGGACGGGGATTGTCAGTCCCGATAGATCTATCCACAACACTGGCGCTTACACACATAACTAACGGTTCATGATTGAAAGGGGACTTAGATGGTAGTGAAGGTACTTAGACAATAATATAATCAGGAAATAGCATACAGTTTGAAATGTACTTGTGCCCAATGTAAAAGCAAGCATGTAATCTCCCTCGAATTTAATAAAACAAGTGATAGAAAAAGGGCTATGAAACTCACCTTATGCGATACGGCAAAATAAACAATATAGACGTTGGAGTAAATCGAACACCCTAAGTGCAACCTAAAAAATGGCACAACTTAGCAATATAAACAACTAACACTCACACAAATAAAAATGAAATAAAAGAAAATTTGTATAAAACGTTTTTCTTTAACCGGAACAAGTATGGCATTGCGTCCTAAATTTATGGATCAAAATTACTCAAAACACGACTCTTAATCTAAATCAATATCACTTCTAAGACATGTCTTAAGCTTACATCTTAACCAATAATTTCTACAAGTGCCCACGCTAGTTTTACGTCTAACTATTTCTTTATTTACCAAAATTCTGAAATTTACCTATATTAGAAAGCGCATAATTCAAAATCCGCAATTGATAAAAATATGGGGTTTTCGTGTACAGAAAGCTTAATGAATCTATTTTCTATAAATGTGGGGCCTATTGACCAAAAGTTTTTAGGACCTGGGTGAAATTACTAATTTACCCTTCAATACAAGTGTAGGTCATTTTCTGAAATTCACATCTTTACCATTTTTAACATATCTCTTAAACGTACATCCGATGAAAACAAAATACGTGGCCAAATTTAAGTTGACTCGATAACTAGAAGCTATAGTTTTACTAATTTTGGTGTTAGTATAAAAATTTTCTGACTTATGATGGTTTTAAATTTAGGTCGCGCAAAGTGACTAGTTTTAGTAAAGTGGTGATTTCTCACCCATCCGAAATAGTTATAACCCCATCTAAATGGCTATGTGTACCTAAGACATATACCTAGGTCACCATTAACTTTTCCAGAACTTCCCAAGCCAAAATTATTTCTTTACACATTAATGTACCTAGCATTTCAAAACTGTCCCAAAACAAGTGTGACAAACTTTTGTAGCTTACGAAAACAAACACATTTTGAAATATATGGATGCTATTAAATTAAGGCATGTTAGAGGTGATACCTCTAAGTGTCCTCTATAGGTATCAAGATTTCTTTTCAAAGAGTTTGCAAAAAAAATGAGGTTAAGCTCCATTTCCTAACACTAGGTCTGATTCGACTAGTTTTAGTAAACTCCCAGGTACCCTATGACCAAATGTTTTTCAAAAACAACCTGTTTAGTTACTGATCTAAAAATAGCCTCTCAAACTTCAACAAAACAACCCAAATACCATTTTAATTCCTCGAAAACCCTATACAATGCCATACCTAATTATTTAACACACTTACCAACACCAAAAATAAAAAATTTCCATAAATCAAACCATACTTGCATAATTATTATACAGGAAAAATTAAGAGAACAAGAATCTTACTAGGATTAGTTAGAAGCTAGTGAAGAAAACAACAATCAAAACCACCAATAACCACCTACAACTATAAGATGAACACATGCAACATCTCCTCCAAAAGACCCACGAAATCAGCCCCAAACCTTCAATTTAGAATGTTTCTTGATCTCTGAAGATAGCTGCAAACACAAGGAATAGCCTAATGCAAGATTCTTGAAATACCCCAATTAATTTATGAAAACCTAACTTATAAATCCTTGATTATTCTTGAAATTGGATGAATCAAACCCTTGCAACAGCTTAGAATACTCTTGAGATGATCTTATAACACTTGAATTAGATCAAAAATGGAAAACTATAAATTATTGATGGTGGTGTTTTTGAGTCGAGACTTAGGAAAGGAGGAGAGAAAAAAATGAGTTTGTGTTTCTTTTCCCCTTTTTTTGACGACCTCTTAATACACATGTATATATGTTTATTTTTTTTCCATTTTATTAATTGTAGTGTTATTGTGTAATTAAAAGGTAAATGTACAATAAAAAAAGTGAGGTTTAAGGCTTAAGTGCGGGTTTCTAGCAAGGTTCTACCGAGATGAAAAATAAAAATTAAATTTTTACTAAATATAATTTATAAAATCCTCGGGGTAAAATAATGAAATATTGAATTATAATAAACGCGCAGACAGACAACGAGCTAAAAGACATCTCAGAATTATCGAAAACGTAAAAATTACAGAATCGGATAAACAGTAAAAATAATTTTTTTACTTAAAGGTAAAATTTGGAATAAATTATAATTGAATTATTTACTTGATTTTTCGGAGTATTACAGTCGATCCCCCTAAGGGAACTCTGGTCCCCAGAACTCAACTGATGACTGAAGCAGACATGGTGGCTGCGAAGAGATGAGGGAACTTGCCACATAATTGATCCAGTCGCTCCTATGCGAGTTTAGCTCCCTTATGAAATACAGCTTGTTGTCGAGTCGCAATGCATCTAGTTCCCGAGGTAATTTGAGTTTGTATAGTTTGCTTTCTCTAATGATTGTGCACCTTGTACCGCATATGTAGTGTCTCAAATTATTCAGTGCCATGACCAAAGCTCCTATCTTCAGATCATGCGTCGAAACGTGTTCGAAGGGTTAAATAAAATGATTAAATAAGGTATCAACAATATTGAATAAATAATAGTCAACACACATCAAATGTCTGTAATGTGCATGTGGGTACGGATTAGTTGTTATGAAAATCTTTGATGAAAAGATTAAATATATGTACTGATCAGAGAACAAGTGAAAACAAAGAATTATTATGTCATAACGAAGATCAAAGAAGCACATACCGAATAACAATACGTATCAAGATCGAATAATGAATTTGTAATGATAATTAATGCGAATAGAAGAATCAAATAATTTATAAATCTTCAAAGAAAGTGAATGCCAATGCAAGCAGGTTATAATGAGTTTGATATTTCAGGATTAGAGAATTCTAAAAGAGAGATTAAATATTTTATAAACAAGGTAGCGAACATTCATTAATCGATACAATGAAATAATGAGTGGATCATAAAAGAAAATGGTCATAGCATCGCGAGAGGAATAAATAAGAGTATATGAAGAAACAATAAAATATATCGCGAACATGTAAAATATGAATATGTCAACTACTTAATAGAGCACGTAAAGAGCATATGTACAAATGTAATAGGGATCAAAAGAATAATTAGAAAGAATGATTCGAATAAACAAATTATGAATCAAAGAAGTACGAAAAATCATTTGTACGAATAATAAGTCAAACAAAGGACCAATTGATCATAATAGTATTAGATATGAGTAGGTGTCAAGAATATCAAAATATAGTAATGATCAACAAGAAATAAACACAAAGGAATTATGAAAGACTTTAGAGAGTCATTCGTGAAATTTATAAGTACAAACGAGAGAATTAAATTCAATAGTTGAAAGAGGCACATATCAAAGAAGTAATGTGTCAAGAATATTAACAGGATGGAGGAAATAATGGTATAAACAATTGATGATTAAAGGGAGTTAAACTCGCATGGGGGCGACTGGATCAATTATGTGGCAAGTACCCTCATCTCTTCGCAACCACCTCGTCTGCTTCAGGTCCCAGGATCAAAACCTGGCTTTGATACCAATCTGTCACACCCTAAAATCTGACAGCAGCGGAAAGGCAACATGGGGTGCTACTTCATAGTCACAAAGTACAAGTCACGGAAAACAACCTCAAAAAGAGACGTTTTAAATATATTTCAAATTTGTTTCACAATCAAATATCAAAGTTTAGGAATATGTCCCGACAATTTTTGAAATATCCCAAGTGTTCAAACATGTTATAAAGTTTAAATAAAATTTTCTTCGAGTGTAAATAAGAGAAAGTCTTTACAAAATACAGTGTTTTCACATATTTAAGTTTTAATGAATGTATAAAATGTAAAGTCTCCAATGTACATATCCGTGCGGCTTCCCTCTGAGCGATATACCTGTAAGACCTAAGATTAAAATATGTTAAAACGTCAACAAAATTATTGAGTGAATTCATAGGTTTAGAAATAAAAGTATGGACCACAAGATTTAAGTAGTGCAGACAAGAGAAACAAATTCACCAAGTCCAAAAATATGTATTATTGCTCTAAGCTCATGACCCCGAAGCTTTAACGGTTTGTGCCCCTATATAATGTAGGGTGTTCTGCCAAGCACCCCAAAGGATACAATTCAAATGTTAAATGCGCCACATGGTTAATTGGTTAATGATGTGGCATTTATACACGGAATCGAGGGTCGTTTACGAAACCACCTAAATCGTGCATTTATGCCAAAACAGTACTTAATCGTTCCTTTTTCAGGTATAACAGCATTGGAAGGCAACATTTTAAGGAAATACACGTGACTTGGGCTCATTTGGAGAAGAAACAGACAAGACTACAGACCTACACCAACATCTCTCAAGATTATGTTCATAGCAGCTGGTGACGGCGTCACAGATTACACGTGACGCCGTCACATTTTATACCAAAACGACGTCACAAGATCTCAAGACGGCGTCAGAATGCACGACCCAGCCCATTATCTAGAATATTATACTCATGACGGCGTCACAATTAAAACGCGATGCCGTCACAACGATTTTCCTATATATACAAATCCGTTTTTAGGGTTTTAAGTGTGCAACTTTATAGTAAAAGAAAAAGACGAACCCTAGTTCGTTTAGCAGCTGTTAGGGACGATTTTAGGGCCTCAAAACCCTATTGTACCTCATTTAATTCATGTTTTAATCAAGTGAGACTATCTTAATCATTCAATATGTCTTGTTGTGTGATTCTTATCTATTCTTGCTTTATCTTTAACATGTTTGGATAAACCTTCTATTGTATTTATTTATGATTGTATGAAACCTAAGATGTATATCTTAGTGGTGTTGCTTCTTTGATGAATATGCATGTTAGGTCTTAGAAAACTAGCTTTTGTCTGTATCATTGTTGATATGTCTGGGAAAACATGATTGTGTAGAAAGGATACCATAGGGTAACAATCTTCATATTACCTTGCCCCTTATATGGTTGATCCACTCTTAATATATTTCAAATGCATTTAATATACTCTTAGGGGCCTTGTAATAGTCTTCATACTACCTTACTTGTGCGTAGCCTTAATGGAATATTAAATAGACGGTGGATTCGTATAATTCGTTCATGACTTAGGAAATAATTACATAGATCATCACAAGTGTGACAAAGCAACAACACTAGGAGAAGCAATCTAGGGAGTAATACATGATTTAATGAACCCAATCTTTTATTATATTGTTATCACCATTAGCTTAGTTTATTATTTAGTTTAATAGCTAAAACCAAACCAAACCTCTAAAGTATATGATTTAATTGCTTTCCTATAAACATAAAAATACAAAAATAATATTCTCTAAACCCTTAAAATTCTGTTAGACCGTGATCAAGCCTTCCCAACATATTCCCCGAGTCTTGCCTATAATACTCTACAACGATTAGGTACACTACCTAGGGAGTTGTACAACTTCTTGTAGAAGTCCCTTACGACAACCGCAAAAAGTTTTTGGTGTCGTCGCCTGAGGAATAGTTAGGTTTTGATCATAGTTAAGCTTAGCTCTACTTGCTTGAATCCTTTCAAGTAAGATTTAATTATTGCATAATAGCTTTCTTTTATCTATCTCTTCTTTGTGTAGTTGTTCGTAAATATGTCATTCGTCACCATGGCGGATGAAATCACGCTTGAGTTATAACAACCCGCAATTTTCATCAATGTAATTATCCATTTATTAAATTAGATGCACTGTAATATCCATCTATTAAATTAGATGCACTTTATATACCACCTTTGTACAGGGAAATTTTTGCTTTATCTCATTATGCAACGTAACTTGCATATCTAAAGTAAACGAGCCGCAACCTCTACCAATGCCATCTATATCTATGTTTACATCATTTAAACATCCTAATATGTCAAGTCTATATCTTAATATCATTTTACCAAGTACATTATCCATTTAACCTACTTTTCAAAACATTATTCCAAAACAAGCATTAAAACGTTAACGTTTATATCAAAACCCTAATTATATGTAATGTATACATATAAAATGAATGTGTAAGCCTTCAAACATGTGTACAAGTGATACAATATTTCCATAAACTAATAAATCAAAGTAATACGTTAAACTTTACAGAAGTTTTTAAAAACATAAACCATCACACTAAGATTGACATATTACCCTCCGTTGCGTGACGAGAGCGTTTACTTCACTTTATATAACTTTTGCCATCAAAATCAGATTTCCCTGTTAAGGATGAGTTCATAGCCCTCGAATTTTAAAATCATCTAATGTTTTCATAACCACGAAGAGGGGATACATGCTATAGTACCAAGAATACGAGTGTTTTTCCACTGTATGCTATCCTGATATATTATTACCAAAGTCCTATACATTTGCATTAAGACCCAACTAACATGAACTGTTAATTACGTTTTTGATTAACCGCGATGCTGTGAATAGATTCATTTGGGACTAAAGAGCTTCCCCGTTTGGTGTAACCTATATATCTGTAAACCAAACCACTTCATTTGAAACACTATGCGGTGTTTGGCAAAGGGCACCCGTTGGGGCAAATTATAGTGATAAGTTGATTATCTACAAGGTCTCAGTGCAGAGCTACGGCGCAATAATACTGTTTCTATAATAATTGTACTCATTGGCCCAATTATTACACTTATGAGTTGAATAACAACGAAAACCACTATTAAACTTGTATTCAAACAATTACTAAATTACCGTAAGAATATCATTCCTCAACATTGTGTTGACCTTTTAAGAGGCATGTTTATCTCAGTAACGAGGGCCCACCTTATGGCACGGACTTGAAGATGGCTAAATCGTTAGTCATTCAAGACTTTATATGTGTTCATGTAGATTTTTTGGGACCTCCAGTTGTTAAAAAACTCTGATGAAATAGAAAATTTATAACTTATCTTTTAAAAACGTCCTTTTAGTCATTTTTTATGATTATGAACTATTGTTACAAAGCAAATAATTACCCCCAATTAGCTTCCGCTGCTATAATGTAAAAAATAAGGGTGTTATAGAATGTATCAAGAGACAAGGTTATAGAGAACAAGATGAAACCTTAACTATAACAACTTTTCTTTTTTCCATCCAAGAAAGTCCCTACCGTACCACTAACAATCTGTCTTCCAGAATAGTATGTAAAGTACATAACATTATATCTATGTATAAATAACTATGTTACTTTACCAACTCTTGGTTTGTTAAACACAACGATGTCTTCTCTCAGCCACCCTACTTCCAATACTGAGGATGCTTTTTCCTCTAACTTTCCTGACTATATCCCGGCTTCCCCGGACTATGTCCCAGCTTCACCAAGAAAAACTTATTCTAGCTCTTCAAATAAACTCATTGTTAGATCCAATTGCTTTAACCACCTCTTTTACTTTTTCATGATGACGTCTTCATGAAGGTCATGCATGCATACTATGCTAAAGAATTACATATTCCACCACTAACTATTGTGCCTTCATATTCAATGTTTAATCCTCAAGAATTCTTTTTTCCTAAGGAATTATTGCCACTTAAGAAACGAGGTCGTGACCGATCATCCTCCTCTACTTCTGCCCTACCTCAAGAATTTAAGATAGGAGAAAGCTCTCGTAGCATAGTCAGAAACGTCACAAGGAGCAAATTGAGGAAATTTTGAATCACCTAGATGAACTCTCTCTCGACCGCATTGAGCACATATAAGACAAAATAGAAGGTCTCGGAAAGGGTCGGGTGATCATACAACAAGATTTTGACAATATGGAAGCTAAAATCCAAGAGTCTCGTACTCAAATTGCTAAACTTCAAAGAAAGCAAATGGGAAATAATAGCAAGATTGCTACTGGCAACTCCTTTCTTGGATTGCTATCTAGTACAAATCATCAAGATAACTAGGCTCGTTAAAAGCAGACAAGGAAAGTCTTTTGAATGCAAGTCTAAGAAACCAAGAACAGCTAGGAGGAACCATCAGACAACTAGGTTAGATATAGTTTATAGCTGATGTTAGAACCTTAGCCACGGATGCTGTGGTATAAATAACAACCATGACAAATATGACTATGTATAATACAAAGGCAGTTTTGTCATGATAAAATACAATGGCAATCCCGTTATACCTTGTTGTTTCATAATACCGATATATCCATCCTAAAATAAATTTCTCTATATTCATCATCTCCGTCTTCATCATTATGAATCATACCATGACTTCTAAATAAATCATAGATACTTATTTGAAACTATTTATATATTATATTACTATTTGTGACAATGTTTAGTTTTTTAAACCTTACACATTATAAGGAAAGAATTGTGATAATCAGTTCTTCATTACGTGTTGCTTATGGATAGAGATGCCTTTCCCAAAGGACATCACCATCTGAAGCACCAACCACTGACTCAAGCTGCCATCAGAAACAGAATTGCGTGACAGGTTTGCCACAGCTCTGGAAGCACAGCGGTTGCACGATGGAAAATGCTGACAATACAATAGGTACACCGAAGAAATAGAAGCTCCTGTAGTAAAGATAGTGTAGCTACAACGAGTTCATGAGCTCCAACCTATCACTTCAATTTCAAAGGTTCAGAAGGAGCTGTTGGACTTATCCGCTGGTTTGAGCGAACTGAATCAGTGTTTTCCCGTAGCAACTGTACCGAAGACTGCAAGGTGAAGTTTGCTACTGGTACTTTAACTGAAGAAGCTCTATCCTGGTGGAATTCTTTTGCCCAACCTATTGGGATAGAAGAAGCTTACAAGATTACCTGGGTTAAATTCAAGAAGCTTTTGATAAAGAGATATTGTCCCCGAATTGAGGTCTAGAAGATGGAAGACGAATTTTTTCATCTGACTGTGAAGGGGAATGATCTCAAGACATATGTGAGAAGATTCCAGGAATTGGCAACCTTATGTCCCACTATGGTGCCAGATTCTGAGAAAATGATGGAAGTTTTCATCGGGGGATTGCCTCGAAGTATTGAAGGGAATGTTACCGCCTCTAAACCTCAAACTCTAGAGGAAGCCATTAACATAGCCCAAAGGCTAATGGATCAAGTAACAAAGCATACTCCGGTGCAAGTATCAAGTGATCACAAACGAAAGTTTGATGACAGAATAACTTTTAACAACAACAACTACCGCAACACCAACAGCCGCTATGATAATCACCAACCACAACAGAACAGAAGACAAGAAACCTTCAGGGCTTATGCTGCCACCCCAACTGAAAACAATAGGTATATTGGAAACTGCCCCTTGTGTAAGAAATGCACTATGCATCACACAGGACCTTTCACTATTAAGTGTAATATTTGCAACAAGGTGGGCCATTTGACTAAGAACTGCAAAAACAAAGGGCCAGCCAATGGAAGTAATCTACTACCAGTGACAGTTACTTGTCATGCATGTGGAGAGAAAGGGCATTATGCAAATCAGTGCCAAAAGACCACCAACAACAATGCCCAGGGAAGAGCCTACATGTTAAGGGATAGGAATGCTCATCAAGACCCGAATGTAGTCACGGGTATGCTCCTTCTAAACCAACATCTAGCTAGAGTATTATGTGATTCTAGACCCAATAAAAGCTTCATATCCATATCTCTTGCCTCTAAGCTAAATATTCCACCCATTACAATAGAAACCTTTTACAATATCGAAATGGCTGACGGAAACTGAGTAAGCACAAACACCATTATCCAGGGTTCAACTCTGACTTTGTTAAACCAACCTTTCAAAATTGATCTTATACCGATTAAACTCAGTAGTTTCGACGTCGTCATTGGTATGGATTGGTTATCTAAGTATCATGCTAGATTATTGAAACGAGAAGGTCATCACATCCCAATCAAACGGTGAACTTTGATATCTGAGGTGACCAGTAAAACCCGACTAATCCGTTCATATCCTGTATAAAAAACTAAAAGATATATATCCTAAGGTTGTCAAGTTTTCATAATCTAAGTAATGGAGAAGAAGTCAGACGAGAAAAGACTAGAAGATATCCAAGTAGTCAGAGAATTCCCAGAAGTTTTTCCTAAAAATCTACCTGGCCTTCCTCCCGTTCGCCAAGTAGAATTCCAAATCGATCTAATTCCAGGAGCGACACCTGTAGCCCGAGCACCTTATAGATTAGCTCCTTCCAAAATGCAGGAACTATCTAACCAACTTTAAGAGTTAGCAGACCGAGGTTTTATCCGACAAAGTACTTCGCCTTGGTCAGCTCCTGTCTTATTTGTCAAAAAGAAAGACGGATCTTTCAGAATGGGTTATCGATTATTGGGAGTTAACAAAAATCTTATCTTAACAAGAAATCGTTACCATTTACCAGGATTGATTACATATTTTACCAACTTCCAGGTTGAGTATCTACTCGATATTTACTTAATGATCAGTGCTAATTAATACTGAGATTCATGATTCAGTATTCCTAATATTCTTTCAAAACAGCTCGGACACTAATGGAATTTCAAGTGCATGCCTTATGGTTTAACTAATGCCCACCTGTCGTATTCATGGATCTCATGAATCGTGTGTGTAAACCATACTTGGATAAATTTGTGATAGTGTTCATCGATGATATTTTCATTACTCTGTACAAAAAAGAGCAGCGAAAATATCTGAGAATAATCCTAGAATTACTCAAGAAAGAGAAGTTGTATGACAAGTTCTCCAAGTGTGATTTCTGGATTCGTATCATGCAATTTCTTGGATAGTTAATTAATAGTCAAGGACTTTATGTTGACCCCGCCAAGATTAAAGCAGTTAAGAATTGGACATCTCCTACTACACCCACAGAAATACGTCAATTCTTAGGACTCGTCGGTTATTATCGGAGCTTTATCAAATATTTCTCGAAGATTGCAAAGTCTTTGACTGAATTAGCCTAGAAAAACAAGAAGTATATCTGGGGAGAAAACCAAGAGTCAGCTTTCCAACTGCTAAAACAGAAGCTATGTGAAGCTCCAATCTTAGCATTACCAGAAGGAAATGATGATTTTGTTGTTTACTGTGATGCATCCCATCAAGGTCTGGGAGCGGTGTTAATGCAAAGAGAGAAGGTTATTGCATATGCATCCCGACAACTTAAGCCTAATGAAGAAAACTATACCACTCATGATCTCAAATTAGGAGCAATAGTATTCTCTCTTAAAATTTAGAGACACTATTTGTATGGCACAAAATGTACTATGTTCACTGATCACAAAAGTCTTTAGTATATCCTTGATCAGAAAGAGTTGAACATGAGACAACGCCGTTGGCTAGAATTACTTGCCGATAACGATGTGATATTCAGCTAATCCTGGAAAGGCAGAAGGTTAGTAGTAGATGCCTTAAGCCGGACGGAACGATCACAAACACTCCGGAGTTAGATCATTAGTTATGTCCTTCATCCAAAACTTCCCTACCCTTACTAAATTCTCAAAGCTCAAAATTGAAGCATTCAAGGAAGAAATCATCAAAGCTGAAAACTAGAGGAAATGGACAAATCATTTGAAATATGTCCTAATGGAACTCGTTGTATTAAGAATCAAAGCTGGTTACCACTCTTTGGTAATCTGAGAGACTTGATCATGCATGAGTCCCATAAATCGAAGTATTCCATTCACCCAGGTTCTGACAAAATGTATCAGGATCTAAAGAAACTCTATTGGTGGCCTAATATGAAGGCAATCATCGCTGAGTATGTTGGCAAATGTTTAACATGCTCTAGAGTTAAAGCAGAATGTCAAAAGCCATCCGACTTACTGGTACAACCAGAGATTCCTATGTGGAAGTGGGAGAGAATAATAATGGATTTCATCACAAAACTACCTAAAACCTCAAACGGACATGACACAATCTGGGTCATTGTCGATCGCCTTACCAAATCCGCACATTTCATCCCTACCCGAGAGACAGATAGTATGGAAACCCTTACAAGGTTATACATCAAAGAAATAGTCTCCCGACATGGAGTGCCGATATCCATCATCTCGGATCGTGACAGTCATTTCACATCCAGATTCTGGAAATCATTGCAAAGTGCTTTAGGTACTCAATTAGACATGAGTACGGAATATAATCCTGAAACTGATGGGCAAAGTGAAAGGACTATCCAAACACTTAAAGATATGCTTCGAGCCTGTGTTATAGATTTTGGAAAAGGATGGGAAAAACACTTACCATTAGTAGAATTTTCTTACAATAACAGTTACCATACAAGTATCAAGGCAACACCATTTAAGGCACTTTATGGTCGAAAGTGCAGATCACCTGTTTGCTGGGCCGAAGTTGGAGATGCTCAACTTACGGGACCAGAAATAATCCATTAAACCACTGAAAAGATAGTGCAAATTCGACAACGCTTGCAAGCTGCAAGAGACCGGCAAAGAAGTTACGCCAATATAAGACGAAAGCCTTTAGAATTTCAAGTTGGAGATCGTGTTATGTTAAAAGTATCACCTCGTAAAGGTGTCATCCGATTCGGAAAACGAGGAAAGCTTAACCCTCGGTACATTTGACCTTTCAAAATCCTTGAACGGAATAGCCCAATGGCATATAAACTTGAGCTTCCTGAAGAGCTCAGTAATGTCTATAATACATTCCACGTTTCTAATCTAAAGAAATGCTTATCTGACGAATCCCTTGTCATTCCAATGAAAGAGCTTCGACTCGATGAAAAACTTAACTTTGTAGAAGAACCAGTGGAGATCATGGATCGAGAAGTCAAGCAACTGAAATAAAGTCATATTCCTATAGTCAAAGTAAGATGGAACTCCAAAAGAGGACCATAATTTATGTGAGAACGCGAAGATCGAATTTGTGCCAAGTATCCACATCTGTTTTCAAACACACTCCGACATCCAACTAAATCTCAGGACGAGATTTCTTTTAAGGGAGGGAGACTATAACAACCCGTAATCTTCATCAATGTAATTATCCATCTATTAAATTAGATGCATTGTAATATCCATCTATTAAATTAGATGCAATTTATATACCACCTTTGTACAGGGAATTTTTTGCTTTATCTCATTATGCAACGTAACTTGCATCTCTAAAGTAAACGAGCTCACGCAACCTCTACCAATGCCATCTATATCTATGTTTACATCATGTAAACATCCTAATATGTCAAGTCTATATCTTAATATCATTTTGCCAAGTACATTATCCATTTAACGTACTTTTCAAAACATTATTTCAAAACAAGCATTAAACGTTAACGTTTACATCAAAACCCTAATTATATGTAATGTATACATATAAAATGAATGTGCAAGCCTTCAAACATGTGTACAAGTGATACAATATTTCCATAAACTAATAAATCAAAGTAATACGTTAAACTTTATAAAGTTTTGAAACATAAACCATCACACTAAGACTTGACATATTACCCCAGGTTGCGTGACGAAGCCGTTACTTTCATTTTATATACTTTTGCCATCAATCAGATTTCCCCTGTTAAGGTGAGTTCATAGCCTCGCATTTTAAATCTTCTAATGTTTTCATAAACCCGCGAGGGGATACATGCTATAAACCATGAATACGAGTGTTTTTCTAACTGTATGCTATCCTGATATAATATTGCCTAAGTCCTTACTTTTGCCATTAAGACCCCACTATCATGAACCATTAATTACTTTTTGGAGTAAGCGCGAATGCTGTAAATAGATCTATTTGGGACTGAGCTTCCCCGTTGGTGTACCTATACTTTCTGGTAACCAAACGCACTTCATTTGAAACACTATGCGGGTGTTTGGCAAAGGCACCCGTTGGGGAAACTTATTGTGATTATTGATTATCTCAAGGTCTCGGTGCATGAGCTTCGGGCAATAATACTGTTTTCTATAATAACTATACTTATTGCAATTATTACACTTATGGGTGTATAACAACGTAACCCACTATTGAACTTGTATTCAAACTGTATACTATAAACCTATGAATATCACTCAACCATTGTGTTAACCTTTTTAGCATATTTATCTCAGGTAACTGAGCACCTTATGGCACAGAGTGGCACGGACTTGAAGATGGCTAAATTGTTATCATTCAAACTTTATGTTTTCATGTAGATTTTTGGGACCTCTGTTTGTAAAAACTCTGATGAAATAATGAATGATAACTTATCTTTTAAAAACGTCTCTTTTGAGTCGTTTTCTATGATTATGACTATTGTACTATGAAATAATACCTCAGATTAGCTCCCGCTACTATATGTCAAAAATGGGGGTGTTATATAAGTCGTTAACAGAAGAACAATTTGAGTGCTTCATAGAATATTACCATCAAAATTATCCGGAAGATTTTAAAAGCGACTTATAGAATCTTGAGGAAATATATAAAATGATAAATGGTGGAGTAGAATATCCTCGCACACAAAATGCCTCACCTAGTGAAATTAAAGAACCATATAAGCCTTCACCTAGGATGTATTTATACGAACAACCTTCATGTTTAGGATCAACTTTTGTTGGTGAGACCCTTAGGAAAAGTGACCAATTGCATCAAACTTTTGAGAAGAGCTCCATAGCAATGACCCGTAAGTTAGATGACATGATAGAATTGCCTAAGTCACAACCTAAGAGAACATATAGCGAGGAGTTAGAATGTGAGATAGTTATGGTTAAGATGTTTAAGTAAATGGCATGGTTAGATGATGAGCCCATAGGTGATCTTGATATGATGGAGGATAAGGTGGATAATCCGAGCCCACAATGCACCCCACAAGTCCTCCCATCAATTAAGTTATACACCTCCGTGGACTCTCCGGAAGAAGTAAAAGAGACTATAGGAATCCCAATGGAGGTAGAACTTTTGGACCACATGAAACTAGAGGATCTAGGCTTAAATACTAATACTTATGACCTCTTTCTTAGTTCTAAGGGATTTCCTAGTGTTGATGAACCAGAGCCTTAACTTTTACCCAAATTTTCACCCTTAGATGTAAATCTAGGAGACAAAAAAGGAACCAACCCACCAATCAGCCCATATAGTCTAGGTAGTTTTAGGATGAAGGTAGTAAAACCCTTGACCATTCACACACCGCCTTCACCCCACGTGGCATACCTTTATCGAAATGGTATGTATCACTACTATCACCGACACTTAACCTCAAGTGTAGGGGAGACCCACCTTTTACACGTCAAATAAGCGTAGAGTCAGGCTCGTGACTCAAACAAAAACTAGCGCTTTTTGGGAGACAACCCAATATTTACTTTTTCCGCAATTGAGTGTCATGTGTTTTATTATTTTTATTTTATTCTATCATGATCGAACTCTATCTTGTAATCATGCTTTGTTTTGTTTTTAACCTCGTCTTAATTTCAATCAAAGGTATTTTGCAAATAATAAGTGTAGGGGAATTTATCCAGTTTTTAGAACCAAGTTTAAGCATGTTAAATAATTTGTTTAGACTAATTCGCGTCAGTGTCAAGTCATATGAGTAAATTGTCAAATCTCAGGTTTTATGCAGCTATTTGTACAGGAATTAACTTATGGAATCAAGTGTAGGAAATTTTTCATCAAAACAAAAATTTTGTTTTCACTGAACGTGGAGACGGCTTCACGATTTACACGCGACGCTGTCACCACGACACCTGTGACGGGGCCAGGATAACAATTATTTTTGAATTAAAACTTGCATAACAAATAAAATATGTACTCTTCTGTTATAAACCTGCAAAACTAATGAGTTTAACAATTCTCTCATCCTATCTTTACTGCTTTATCGAGTCGAACCCTAAATTCATATTGTATATTTGTATATTGCACATTTTATGCTTGGTGTAGTTGTCTTTATCTTTGATTACAGGTTATATTTGATGAGAAGAAGCTTGGAAGTTCTTAGGAAGTTTCATTGGACAATTCTTGGATGACGATTTAACCAGTTATCGCATGTTTCTTCTCCATTATTGAGCAAACCAGAGGAGTACTAGTTTCTTTTCCTTTAATTCGTTTTCCCTTTAATTCGTTTTTATGGGTACTTCTATAGAACAATGGGGACAATGTTCAACTTAAGTATGGGGTCGTGGGGGGGGGGGGAATAAGCCTTAAAAACTATTCTTTCATTTTCCATTTGTTTTGTCCTTAAAATGATGGGTAATATATCGAAACATAGCATAAGAGGTAATTTTGACCCAAATTTATTTTTTTTATGACACATACTGATGAAAACCGAGTATTAATAGCGTCTCATGGATAGGAATTTATATTACTAGCAAAAAAACCCTCAAATTCTACCCTTAAAATATGAGGTTCGCCCTTAGATATTATACCTTTAGCTTGTTCGAGTTAAGGAGTGTGCAATCAGGTATGTCTTTCTGTCTTTTACGGTGTGTATGCGTGGTTTTGTCGCTTTTTCTGGATCATTGGTATCGGTTTCTTTTGATGAGGAGGAGTTTGACGTAGTTTTTTTTTAATTTCTGAAAATTGTTTCGTGTGGCATCTGGGACCGCATTGTATTTAATTAGGTTTTGCTTGATAAGTGGCAATTAGGTTTAACCCATTTTTGATGCCTGTAATGGTATGATGGGCCAAACCCCCACTGTTCATGTTCTTGCCTTCACCCTGCCATGCATATCTGTTTTTAGTGCAGTATAACCCCTAGTTACAAACCTCTGTGACTAGCCTTTTTCACTGTTCTTGTTTATTTTCTGGTGGTGGCATGTCTTTTGTTTGTTTGTGATTTCGTTTGATCTTTTTATCTTTCGTTTCTCCCTTTCGCCGTTGCACTTATTGTTGGGTCGAATTTTGTGTTATGTTGGGGTTGTTCCATTGGTAGTATATTTACGTATTTTCGATTGCTAAGTCCTTATCCTTGTAAATACAGTTTTGGGATGATTAGGATTCATGGTAGTATATATTTCGCGGAAGAATGAGGAAGAAAAGTTAAGTCAATACCCCCATACGTTTGTTAGATGATCTCCATATTATTTTGATCCACCTAAATCGGGTCATTAGTTAGATTGTAAATATCGAGTATGTAAAAGCTCAAGTGAGGGGTGGATACGTGTTATTAAACCCCATTCATGATGTATTATGTATTCTAAAAATAACCTTATACTTATATATATGTATTCATATATATATATTATATATATGTATATATATATATATATATATATATATATATATATATATATATATACTATATATATATTTATATATACGTTATATATAGAATAAACAAAAATAGATTGTGTAGAAGCTATGTAGAGTTTGTATATCTTTTTTTTTTCTTTTTCATTGGTCTTGGCTACGCATCCTAACCATCATGGTATTCGTGTAAATAATTAGCAACACTTCCACTCCAAAATTCACAAGCCACCAAATGTATAACCATCTGTTTCCGTTTCCATTATATGTTATCTTACACCTACACCCTACAACCCTTTAAAAGTCCTCTTAGATAGTAATAAATAAGGCTTGCACTAGCGGTGGAGGGGGGGGGGGGTCTTTGTTGATCAATATACAAGCCTATGGTAATTTATATGCTATGACAGGTAATGAGTGTTGATTTTCCGTTTCCCCCTTATGTTATAATTTATTATACACCCGAGTGAAAGAGAGAATCCCAAACACTTATGTGAGGTGCTAGTGTATACTTTCCGTGCTTTTAATTACGAGGTCTAGAAGGTTGTGTTGTAAAATACTTTTAAAGAGTAGGTAAAATGACCCCTCATATTGTTATTGTCTAGGTAGAAAAGCCCATTTGCTTGAGGACAAGCAAATCCCAAGTGTAGGGGTATTTGATGAGGTGTCATTTTATACACTTTTTCGGGGTCGTTTAACCCCCTAAATCGTGTGTTTATGCCCAAAATAGGTACTTAATCGTTCCTTTTTAGGTATTTTGCATTTGGAAGGCATTTGGAGGAAATACACGTGACTTGGGCTCATTTGGAGAAGAAACGGACAAGACTACGGACCTACACTAACATAGCTCAAGAATTTCTCTACAGTGGTTGGAGACGGCGTCAAAAATACAACGTGACGCCGTCACAATGATGATTAAGACGGTGTCACAAGATTCCAAGATGGCGTCAGATCATATGACCCAGCCCATTATCTAGAATATTCTTTTCATGACGGCATCACGATTAAAATTTGATGCTGTCACAGCAATTTTCCTATATATACAAACCCGAATTTAGGGTTTTAAGGGTGTAACTTTAGAATAAAAAGAGGGTACAAACCCTAGTTCGTTTAGTAGCTGTTAGGGACAAATTTAGGGCCTAAAAACCCTATTGTACTTCCTCCAACTTATGTTTTAATCAAGTAAGGTTTATTTAATCATTCAGTATGTTTATGTGTTGTTTGATTCATCTATGTTCTTGCTTTATGTCTTGTTGTGTGATTCTTAATGTTACTTGCTCTTTAAACCTTTAACATGATTGGCTAAACCTCAATTGTGTTAATTTATGATTTATATGAAACCTATGATGTAGATTTTAGTGGTTGTTTTGGCTTCTTGTGATGAACTACGCCAAGTTAGTTCTTAGAAAGACCAGCTTTGTTTGAGCATTGGCAGTGAGAAGATGTCTAGGAAAACATGACCATATAATTGTTCGGTATTTTCAGTCTTATAAATTTAAAGCTTTTGAAACACATCAAAGTTTTTGGCGCCGTTGCCAGGGATTTCATAGCTGTTCTGTAGTCAAACTCTGGAAAATTTCTTTAACTTTCCCTCTTTTTCAAATCACCGTACAGTTTTCTAGCAAACTGACCTGAACAAATTCTCCTTTTGATGCATACACGTGCTTCCAATTCTGAACTTGTTGAACCGTTACTTGAACCTGAACGTGCTCTGAATCGAAGACGTCGTCGACGAAACAGAAGAGTTCCATTCGATCAAAGAAACAATCTGTAACGCCCCGACCCCAAAAGGGTAGAAGTATTACAAATATGGTGTGACATCAAAGGCATACATAATCATAACACAAGCATAAACAGCGGAAGTCTCAAATAAATAACCAAAGGAAAATAAGTCAACATGACTTAAGGTACATAAGTTCTTAAAAGACATATATATCCAACCGAAATAACCGAAATAACAAATGTCTCGAAAAGCAACAAATCATATATCAAAACTAAGATCTCTAGGGTAAGTCCACACTCAGCACTCATATCCCGAAAGCAACCCCAGCTCCTAGCTTAGATACCTGCCGCAGGAAAAGAAAGTGCGGCTGAGCTTACAAAGCCTAGTGAACAGATATATATATAATCGAACGCAAAAGATAACGGAAAATCAAAGGATACGATATAAGGTGCAAAGGATATCACAAGACATGATCAAAGGGATACAAATATAAGGTAAGACAAATCAGAAGTCAATTCAAAGTGTAAGGTAAGAATGATATCTGAAAGTCAATATCAAGTCCAATTACCAATGCCTAAACAAATCATATCATGTAACCATGGAGTCGTGAGCTCCACAATTGTGAAAAACGTGGAATGCACCAAACATCAGTCACCCAAAATATACCAAATATCATAATGTCTTAACTCCATCGAATACCAAAACAAATTAGGATGCATCACATTACGCCCCTAAACAAATAATAATCTTCCAATGGCGTCATTATTAATAATCAAATGGGGGGACGGCATGAGAAATCACTCACTCACTTGAGTAATACCAGAGGTGCATCTATGCACGGGCATGTTACCTTCATGGTATGAAACAATAGTGGCTTGGTTCTCAAAATGATGGGTTCAAAGAATAGTCTATCAAGATCATTTCAAAGGGTATCCATAGCAAAGGTTCATTGTCCAAAGGTTCAAATATCAAAGGTAGCATAGGCAGGGTTCAAATAGGACAATAATAAAAGATCATATAAGAGTGCCAAGATTAAAAGGCTCAGGAATGTAGCAAAGCACATAAGTAATCAAAGATAGATAGGATATGTCTGAGAAAACCTTAACGATAAGGTCGGTATCTGTAACGAATAACGAAACAAACGAAAGTACTACTTAAATCGTAGTATAGTTAAAGTCGGAGTAGTGTCAAGAAAAATCGGTACTATTCCAAAGCAAAGCAAATTAATCAAAGAATACACTACAGGATATCAAAATCCACTCCTCTTGACCGAACCTAAAGAATGATGAATTTGAATTACAAACCATTCATTTAAGTTATACTTTCTATTTTTAGAAACTTTCCATTTTTAGTAACTTTCCATTTTTAGTAACTTTCCATTTTTAGTAACTTTCCATATTTAGAAACTTTCCATTTTTAGTAACTTTCCATATTTAGAAACTTTCCATTTTTAGTAACTTTCCATTTTTAGTAATATTCATCATTTGAGATTCTATTGAGCATTTTGAATAGCTTAAGGACTTAATATGCCAACCTTACAAGTTTAGGGTTAAATATGACAACTTTATATTTATGGGTTTTTATTATGCAAAAGCACAATTTTCAAGGTTAAATGGTAAATATCATCAAAGTTTCATCATTTCTATTCAGATTATACCTTCCATTTTCTGTATTTACAAGTCAAACCCTTAATTTTACATAATTTACATATTTAGCCCTTTTGGTTTATTAATTAATTAAACATTATCTTTAATTATCCATAATTACAAAACAAGCCCTTATAGATTCAATTATGACAAAATCATACTTTATACATTAAATACTAACCAAACCTTATACTTTTTAGAATTTACAATTTCAGTCCCTCTATTTTAATTAATTAATTTCTAATTACTTATTATATGTAATTAACCATTTTAATCCAAAATAATATCAAAATGACATTTTATACCCCCCAACTTATTTTATACAGAAATAGTAAAATATAATAAACATGTTCTAAACAGACCCCATAGTTTCAGAAATTACAAAACAAGTCCTTATACTTTAAATATCAATTCGGCAATTCAATTAAATCCACAAAACCCTAATTTGATTTTTCCAAACCACAAACACAATTATTTCCCAATAATTGGCATTAAATGCACCTGGAAAAATTATCAAAACCCTAACCCTAATTTTATTTCTTTCCTTTTTCCTTTAATTCGAAATCGGCAAACAATGATAAATCCCCAATAATTATTCGAATCCTTCCTAAATTTTTCCAACAATTTATCTGAGTTATATGTGATATAAAAAACCTTAGAAAAATATAAAATCAATTGTACAAATATTATTTGTGCCGATTTCATAATTAGCTAAAAATTAGGGTTTCGAACATGATTTAATTTATAAAATCAATATAACATGCATGAATCTTTTTCTTAAGCATAGAACGAATTGATATGATGAAAAATGATATAAAAAAATACCTTTGATGATCCTTGGTGATTTAATGAATTATTGAACCCGGTTGCTTAATTCGAACCCAAAACAAATACCACAATCGAACCAAGCACTTTACAATCTTCCCACTATTTTTCCCACAATCCTTGACCTTCAAAACACCTTATAAAATTCGTCTCAACCCTGGAAATATTTTTATGCCGCCACTTTGATTTTTTTAGGGTTCGGTGTATTTGTTTTTATGATTTAACAAATGAAAAGTATAAAAGATATACTTAGAATATTTTGGCCGAGTTTTATGAGCTTTCAAAAAGACTAAATCTGATTTGTAACTTGCCAACATTTATTTTGTAATTATACATATTTATTTTATATTAATTGTAATGTATAAGTAATTAAATGTAATTAATTTCGGCATAAATACATATGCATAAACATTAATTATTTTTCTTATATAATATAAGGTATTTTAATCTTACATAAATTTCATAATTGTCATATGTTGCATTTTTATAATTTCTAACATTTAAATGAAGTTTATTTAAGCTTTTATGGAATTTTCTTGCATTAGGGGTATTTTGGTAATTTTACACTTGTTGAGATTTTTAGGTTTTACAACTTCTTCCCCTCTAAAAAAAATTTCGTCCTCGAAAATTGAAATGAACCGGAATGAAAACGAAATGAGAACGAAACGAAAACATACCGAACTAGACAAAGAAATGAGGATAACTAGCTCGCATAGACTCTTCGGTCTCCCAGGTAGCCTCACGCTCTGGGTGATTCTTCCAAAGAATCTTCACAAAAGGAATAACTTTGTTTCTCATGACTCTCTCTTGCCGATCCAGAATGGATTCAGGTTCCTCGGACAAAGACATATCAGGCTGAATCTGATCAAAAGGATAAGATGCGACATGCAATGGATGATAATGGTATCCCCTCAAAAGAGATACATGAAAGACATCGTGAACGTGCGATAACTGCGGAGGAAGCGCCAGACGATACGAAACCTCTCCAATACGTTCCAAAATCTCAAACGGACCGATAAATCGAGGACTGAGCTTGCCCTTGATCCCAAATCGTTTAACTCCTCTGAATGGCGAAACCTTTAGAAATACACGATCTCCAACTTGAAACTCTAAGTCACGTCGATGCTTATCAGCATAACTCTTCTGTCGCGATCTAGCCTCTTTTAATTTCTCCTTAGCAACAGCCACCTTCTCATTAGTAATCTCGATGAGCTCCGGACCTTCAATTAAACGCTCACCTACTTCATCCCAGCAAATAGGTGCTCGACATTTTCTACCATACAAAAGCTCGAAAGGTGCTGCCTTGATACTAGCATGCCAACTATTATTGTAGGCTGTTGGGAATTATAATTTGAGTTGATTATGACAAAACATATTAAAGATGGAAGACCTACAAGACAAAGCTGGAATA